>CAEFZY010037760.1:0-29698 GCA_903066815.1 Brachyrhaphis roseni
ACTGCCGCGTCACAGGCACTGTTTGGAAAAAAAGCTAAGGTATATTACTAAAACTTTGAAAACTCTTTCTGTGTACCATCTGTATGTAGGCACATGCGGCTTATAGACAGGTGCGTCTTATGTATGCACAAAATTGTTTTTCCTTTAAGAATGTACTGTGTGCGGCTTATAATCGGGTGCACTCTATAGTCCGGAAAATACGGTATTTGGCAAATGTCCGGTGTGATGATAGGAAGATTATTTTTTTACCACTTTTTGAAATTGAAACGTCAGATTAAGTTAGCTTTAGTTTTCAACTAAATTGTAAAAGATTTTTAGTAATTTTTTTGTTAATATTTTTACAAGAAGTAAAGCACATATTTTTTCAAACAATCAAGTCGGAAGTGCGTGCAAAAATCAAACCACCTGTTACCACCCACGGCCTTTGTTGGAAATGTTTGGTTTTGGAATCTAAAGGCCGCAACATCTGCAATTTTCTGAAACATCTTTAATAACTTTGCTTCCCATACTAACATTTACAATATATGAATAACTGATATTTTTAACTAATTTGAAACAGGAAAGGTTTTGCCTAATTTAATAACAATCAGTGAGGTAAAAATGTTATAAAATCTTACTTTTGAATGAAAAAGTTTTTAATGAAACACAATTTGACACTGCCAATAACGAATAAATTCCCTTGTGGTTTGGTTTATTTTATTGGTTTACAGTGCTGAAACCAGATTATTATTGTGGTTGACAGTAAACGCTTTGTTATTTGTCAAATAAAGAGGTTATTTGACAAAGAAACCGTTTGTGATGGTAAATATAACTACAAAATTATTTAACAGCCTAATTTTACACAGGGTATTTCCAGAACAAAGCAGTTTATCTAACTATGGTTCACCAAAAATGTTGTTAAGACACAGCTTGAAAAGTTTGGTATATCGTTATTTTTTTTCATGGTATTTTGGATTCTGATCTTAATATTAAAGGGGGGTTTCTCTGGGTATTTGACTGCAACTTCATAGATATCAAATAGCTTACAAAATCATCAGAGAATTTTTCAACAGAGAACCACTATAAATAATAAATGTTTGTTACATCTGCATTCACTGGATGCATTTTGATTGCATGCTTCAAGCAAAGTTATCTAATAAAATGTTCTCATCGGTCCTACGTTAAACAGTCAAATCTGAGTGATCTGAGGTCGACCCAACTCATGCAACATTTATATGTGAAAATGTAACCAAAAAAACCCCACTGAAAATCTTGGATACCCATCATTTCATATGCCTTAAATGTTAAGTTAAGGTGCATAATTAACCTCACAGGCAATAGCTCAAGTTGACAACTTGAAAGCATGAATAATCAGTCAATGGAAATCAAAGTATAGTTAAAACACAATCCATAGTGGCCCACAGGAGCAAAAGTTTTGAGTTCTTTGCAGTTGCCATGATTTTGGAATTGATTATCCACACAATGCAGGCTGACTTGAGTCTTATACATGGACAAACACAAACTGGCTGAACAAATAATACACAAATAATGTATTTGACTATTGCTTTCTTTTATAAGCAAACTTTTCACTCACAAAAAAGACTGAAAAACAGATGACATACTGAGTTTAGTAATTCATAGAGACATATTTCAGAAACAACCTTCAGAAGCACTTTTCTATAGCTGCTTTTGGGATTTTCACAACAATAAAGAGGACTTATGGACCATTCTTTCCTTAAAGCTGTTTCTTTTTACGTGTATTTCTGGGACGCCTTGATAATGTCAAATAGCCCACCTAAGGTTGTGCCATAGCAACTCAGTTGGATGAAGGTCAGGATTCTGACTAAAGCACTTGAAAACAGGGTCTTTTCTTTCTAATCATTCTGTTGATGCCTTACGTCTGTGCTTAATGTCAGGGTCTTTTTACGTCAAACATGCTACATTTTGCTCAAGGTCAGAAAAAGATTTATATAAATATATATATCAATAAAATTTCTTCCAAAAACTGAAGGTAATTGTGTTCTTAAATATGAAAAACCATCAAAGCCTTGAATCAAAACAGACAAAGAACTAACATCACCATGTTAGACATGGAAAATGTCTAACATGGTTAATGTACACCAATTTATTCTACAATACATTTCTTAATTATAAAAGAAGATATTTGTTTTAATTTTGCACATTAAAAAAATAACGGAATAACAAACCAAAATTTAAAAAAAATTGAACACAACCTCTGGAGGTTTATAATAGCCTTTATCATACTCCATCATCAAATTACATGCAAAGAAAAATTTATAACATATTCAATTCTAATAATTAACCAAATAGACAACATCATTCTAAGAATGTAATAATTCAAAGTTGGCAGATAAAAATGTGCATACACTTCCATAATAAAAAATACACCTTGTTGTCAAAAAAAAAAAAAAAAAAGCTGTGCCAGTGATAAACAAGTTTTACACAAAAATACTTTTCTTAAGTCCATACTTGATCAGCAGCAGCTTTAGGTTTTTTAAAGACATATCCAAATAATATTAAATTGTCTTATTGCTGAATTCATTTTGTTAGCTCTAAAACAGTAAATATAGCCTAAGACATGCAAAAAAAAATCTGTGTTTATCCTGTGTATCTGCTTAAACTAGCTTCTCCAAAATATTGTTGATTTACTGAAAAAATTAGACATTAATTATTAAAACTTTTCATTTTCAGGTTAAAGAAAAGTTGCAATTATATCATTAATAGATGATATTACACTTTCTGTTGATTCACAAAGCATACAAATCAAAAGGTTTGACCAAAATGCAGAAGTTGGTGCTTATAAAATTTGTGCTTCGTTAATATAAAGATAAGAAATAATCATAAAAATCAAGAGATACTGACTAAATGACTGCTGTAGGACTTGAATGATACAATAAAATGCCAAGATTTGGCATGGTTTGACTGGACAGTATGGCCACAACAGTACTTTGGCCTGTTCACTAACTTCCACAGGAGTGCTAAATTGACTGATATAAAATATTTTCAACCTTAAATACTCGTTCAGGCCTCTGCCTGATACAACTGCTCTGCCAGCCCTGGCATCAAACTAGCTTCTGGCACTCCAAAGCAAAACCGGGCAAAAAACAACTAGCAGGTAGATGCAAATTCCCGGCCAAAAGCTAGAGAAAATCTTCCTGAGAGAAAGGTGGGGTGTTCAGTAAATTCCTTGTTCTGCAGTTTTGTGTTATAATCTTGAAATGTAAAATCAAGATTATCATAAAACAAGTGCAATTTCACCACATGCCAAATGTTTCCCCCCCTTTTGGTCACATTATTACCATTTTTGCTTCATTTTGAGCCAAACCTCTTTACTAGGAAAATCAAAATTCTGTTGGTAAATAAAATGCCTTTACAAAAATATTAACATCAATTGTTATTTTGGCAACGTAACACCACTAACAATGACTGAAGCCCAACTTTCACCAGCAGATATTTGATGCTGTGAAAAAGTATTTGTTCTCCTACATATTTACACAAAAGAGCTGTTTGAATGATTTTTATTTCAGAAAAAAGGCTATCGAAATAAAATTCACCCTGTGTGAAAAAGTAATTAGTGGCAACAACAGCCATGAAGTGCCTGCAATCACTGGCAAAAACTTTTACATTGGAGAAATTCTGACCTACTTTTCTTTGCATAATTGTTTTAAACCACTACACTTGATAAGCTACCAATCATGAAAAGGTTGGTTAGATTTTTTTTTCTTTTGTGTGTTTGTTGTTGTTGCTTTGTGGTTTTGTCCTACAGCTGTTACTCTTCTCTTTGGAGTGCTTCCAGCCTCCATTAAGATTTATCTGTTACATATTTGACAAATCTATACATGTGGATAGTTTAACAAAGCTTCCCATCAGACTGTGTTTTATTTCTTTTAGACCTAATAACTTGCAATGTGTGAATTTTCTTATGATGGATGACTTCTCTGATCTTTTAACCTTTAATGTTCGCCCAATGTTTGGATTTTTTGGCTTAGAAATGCACTATTAAACAGAATCAGATGTTTTCAGTGTGTCGTCACAGTTTAGCATCTGTGCATTTTGATTTTGGTTATAGCGGTGTGTATTTGACTCAAAACTTGAGTCATGACTTGCTTTTCAGTAGATGTTTGCTTGTTTTTACATTTTCTCAGAATGAACAGACAAAATGTTGCTTTGTTTTCAGTCTGAAATTGTTAAAGATCAAATCTGTTATTACATTATAAGAGGAGAAAAAGCTGCAAAGTCTGTTGCTTTTGTCCAGATTTTGAATGATTTATTACTGTTCATAGCTGCATTAAAGACTTAAAAATTATTATAGTAATAAAGAATTGATTTTAAATATTAAGATATCCATTACTCTTAAATGGGTTTGTTATCTTTTTTGGACTTTTAAATGCCAATGACTTTGACTCTTGTTTGTTTGTTTTCAAAAAATTTTAATTTAGATTGCTTAGTATAATTCATGTTGTGAGTTAGTGAAACTGAATGTTAGTGAAGAATGTTGTCAAATACACATATGGGTTTAATATGGGGGACATTGGAATTTGATTATCTAAAACAAAGTTTCACAAACAGCAAGAACAGAGCAATAAGAACAAAAAACTACATGTTAAATATTACTGTTGTGTGAAATGATCAATCTTATAAATAGCTGTTTAGGGTTATTACTGAGTTGTAGCTTCACAATAATTTCTTCAAAAGATCTTTTTTATTTAATCATAAACAGAATTATAAACCCAATACCACCCTAGAGGATCCTTGGATCATGACTGTATAACGGACAGACTGACTGTGCCTGGCATCTAAAAACATGTTCTCTTTATGTCTTGTAAATACACTTTGATAAAATTATTAGATCGGATTTTTGTTATTTAAAAGATGAGGACAGTGTTATTTATACTCAAATTTCTTCCTTTTAATGTGTAATTTCACCTCATGGATTGTTTATAGCTCAGAAGGTTAAGTATGCTTTCCACCAACTGGAAGGTCAGTGGTTTGACCTTCACTGTATAAAACGTGTGAATGGGTTAATCTGTACCAGCCTGCAAAGTGCTTTGGCTGGCCTTAACGACACAAGTAGCAAAAATGTCTACTTACAATTATGTAAAATCAATCAAATTACACACACATTTATTTTCTACCGATGTGGCTTTTTGTACTTCAGAAGATAAACAGTGCATTGCGAGAAAACAGATGTCTCCTGTAATCCATTAAAATGAGACATGTTTGTTTGTTTGATAAATGAGAATCATTGTATTTGAATGATCTCTAACACCATTTGTAACAAGATTGATTTGGCACACAGCTCTCTGTAAAAGCCTTATCTTTGCAAGGAGTTGACAGGCAAAGTAAATTGAACAGTCTTTACCTGCACTGACTTCCAGTAACCTCCTCTTCTTCTGCTGTCTCTCCTGCTTTTCACGCTCAGCCTTCTCCTTTGCGGCCCGTGCTCTCCTCTGCTTCTCTTCCAGCTCCCTCTGCCTATAGTTCTCCTTGAGTGCTTGCTGTAAAGGAAGTGAAAAAAAAGTGATGAAAAGATGGAGAAAGAGAAAACATGACAGACTGCTAAGTTGGGTTAATTACAGTAGTGTAGGCCCTGTCAAAGGCAAAGGCAGCTGTCAAACCACACAGACGTCTTTATCAGGCACTATTAAAGTCAGATGACGCTTCTAAGGTGAACTGTCACTGTGGTCTTGGCAGACATAAAATGGCTTCACAACAGAGGCTCCTGACGCTAGAGAGTCATAGGACTGCTGGGATAATAATCCTGTGTTTTGCCTATGGCTCCTTTTATAGACAAAACAACCGATCCTGTTATGCAAAGGAATCTCACAGCTACATTTCAACATTGTTGTCTCAAACCCTTATTTTTAGGGGCAACAACATCCTTCCTGGTATTCACTTATAGGCTAACGGTTTAAAATAAATTGCTGAACAAATTGTTGTTCCTAAGTGTAGAGATTAACAACATGTTCATCCTCACCTGGTTGCTAATGTGGGTACTTGTAATTGCAATGCTGACAGAGTGAGAGGTAACTTTCAAAAGTGTAACTACAACTGTGCAGCAAATGAAAACACTTTATACTGTTAACGTTATGTGACTGTAAAACCCCTTTGACACCCGAGTATTTTCTGCAACCAAAAAATTAGTGCAGATAATAAAAAACACCAACAATGTCAGACAGTACCGATGTCAGACAGTACCTATATTCAATAAATAAGTTGCTAAACAAATATTTAGTTATATACATTTATAGATGCATATATTAAACAAATTATCGTATGTTTAATTATGAACAGTTTCAAAATTTTTTACAATATATATCTCTCAATAACATGTAGAAATTAAATAAAAACATATATAATTATGTTTGTTTTTATAAGTTGTTGTGCAATGAATTATACTACTGATCTGCCTCCTTTGGAGTTAGTTAGTGAGCGAAAAGAAAACTGCTATACAGGCGAGGTGACAGGTCTGCAGTTCATGTACTTTATAAGTAAGTATGATTAGAAAGATATAAAATATGGAGAAGATAGCGTCTAACCATCAGTAACCATGGAAACAGTGCCATCATGTTGCCAAGCTTTTGGAAAAAAATTATTAGCGTCTTGTCTTCTGTACATTTTTAAGGCTTCTCCGGTTTAAGGGGAAACACTGTTTATGACATAGTAACATAAATCATGTGGTGTGAATTCAGGCAAAGTCGGTAATTTGATCAACACGTCAGGCGGGATGAGGTATGGGTCGGTTTCTAAGCAAGCTGTTTCAGGCTTCTGTAAATGCCAGCGTCTATGAGCCCAAACCAGGTGTGTTACTTTCACAAACACATTAGCTTGACTTGAACAAATAGAAGCCACGAATAAACACAAAAACAACTTGGGAAAACAACTTCAACCGCTCAGTTCAATACTTCAGATTCTCACTTCCAATCTACATCATGGCACTTCAAATGATTAAGTGTCGTAGTTGCAAAGGGTCAATACTTGGGTATCCCTTTGTCATGAATGCTGTTTTAACCTAAACAATGTAATATTATCTGGAAGTCATCTGGCTAATGACTCAAAGCTTCGTGCTGATGTCTAAGCGTCAAATAAACGCAAATTAGTCTGATTAAAATAGCAATACTAATGCGTGCGTGTTGATAACTAAAGGGTAAAAAAAGATCTGTCATAGCACCCTCAGTAAAATGTTTAGCTCCCCCTTAGTACCTGCAGCAAAAAAAAATTCTGGAGCCACCACTGCCTTTGTGTGAGTGTAAAGTAAAATGACATTGCAAAATAATGCAAGACATGGTATACAAGCACTTCTAAATCCAACCTGTCCAAGTAGAATGATACAGAAGATAACCTCCATACATCAAACCAAAGAGGAAACAGGCTCTGTAATCTCTACTGTTAAATTTCTACAATGTCAATAGCTCAATAATCCCCCAGCAAGAGATATATTGCATATGATTTAATAGAGTGGTGGCCAGACTGCCATCCTGATCAATAGCCTGTCACTGAAAGCGAGGAGGTCTGGGTTTTCATCAAACATCCGACTCCTCCCCCTGAGTCGCCCCACTGCTGTAGTCACACAGCCCATCGCGAGTGGCACATCCAAGAAAGAATAATAATGACGCCAAGACTACATAAAAGGATGTACAGTAAAAAAAAAAAAAAAAAAAGAAACATGCTTTAACACTCTACTATAGTATGCAGAAAAACTTAAGTGGCACATTAAAAAGGGATAGTTGTTTGTTTATTGATGCCAGCTGACTCCAAATATGACTGCATTAAAGTGACCACTGTTAGAAATGGCACCAGTGTTGTAGTACTCGAGACCGATCTTGGCCTCCAGACCATTTTTTGATGGTCTCGGTCTTGTCTCGATCTCGGGCGCTGAGGACTCGGGATTTTATTTCAAGACCGCAACTGTGAAAATATCACTAAACTTACAGCATACTGCCCAGTTTATTTGTTAACATGTTTGTTTTCACTGGATGCAAAACGCACCGATTAAAATCCAAGCAATAACGTGACTTACCAATTACGTGTTTCTGTTACTCCTCCCATCTCCACCCCACCTTTCACTAGCACACGGCGCTCCAAAACATGCGCAGTGGTTTTCTTTGAGCGGCAGAAGACGTCTGTCTAATCGTCAGCAATAGAATTGCGCTGCATAAATCATAAGAAATCCGATGGCGACAGCTAATTTAGAGCTAAGCCTTCACAGACGGTGGGGACTACGACTAACCTTTTTCGTCACTTA
The DNA here is from genome assembly GCA_903066815.1 of Brachyrhaphis roseni. Lineage (NCBI taxonomy): Eukaryota > Metazoa > Chordata > Actinopteri > Cyprinodontiformes > Poeciliidae > Brachyrhaphis > Brachyrhaphis roseni. Next base: position 8,246 of record CAEFZY010037760.1, read on the forward strand.
GAACAGAAGCTCAAAGAAAGTTAAGCTTCGTTGACAGGATGTTAGCAAAGCTAGCTGTACAGACACACATAAGCATTTGTGATAAAATTTTTTAAAAAGTCACTCATTGCACTGAATTATTGTACGGAGGTGTTGACTGATTAGCGATTTTGATCATATTTCACATTTTATCGTGTCATGCAGCGTGGGGCGCTGGTCTTGGTCTTGACTTGGTCTCGATGCACTCTGGTCTTGGTCTCGGGTTAGGTGGTTTTGACTACAACACTGAATGGCAGTCAACTCGAATTCAAAAACAGTTCAGGGTGATCAGTACAACGTCAACAAACCACTTGAAATACAGAGAAATTGCAACCTGAACAAGACAAACATATAAACCTTTCAAATTACCGCTCTTAACCTGTACTTCATAACTGTGTTTTCTAAAGCTGAGGTGAGTAAATCAGCTTTTGCATAATGCATACTATTAAATATCTACACAATATGGCCTCCTTTACATGTTAACTGTAGGTTGTTTTATCAGCAGATTGACCTAAAAGCACTGTGCTCCCTATCTCTCTGGTAAAGCAGAAAGGTAAAATTAAAGATGAATATAGGTGCTCTATGCCATTTTTCATCAAGAGCACAGAAAGGGAAAAAAAATACCATAGAGAATTGGAAACAACTTGGCAGAAAGCTGGGGCTTGGGTAAATAAAGTACTCTGCAAAATTTGGTGCAGAGCTATTCATCACTTTCTGGAACAGTCGAAAATTAGATTTTTTTTTTTTTTTTTCATGCAATTCCAAACTTGAAGATTCATAATAGTTTACGACAAAGTGTGTAATCAGGGTCCTAAAACGTTCCTATCATTAAACCTGACAGTTTAAATAAGGTATAATGATATACAAGCTTCTATTAAACCACAAGTCATGTGGGAATGAGTCTTAATATCAGCATTCTACAAAGACTGTGTTTAACTTAACTAACAGTAATGAGCATGGTTATCAGCATCACAAACATTACTGCTAATTAGATTTATTACACCATTTTATTTAAAGCAACTTGCAGCCGGGGAACACTGTCACATACCGATAAGCGTATCAGAGAAACTGAGGAGTTCAGTGTTTCGCTAAAAAATTATCTGGCGCATGACAGCACCACTGCTGTCATGTGCCAGCCAACATCTACCTGGAATCTGACCCGTCTATGGTTGAGGAACAGATCTTTATTTGCAGGGTTTCTCCCAATGTTTAATAAGCCTGGCGGGCCACCAGACTTTACTTGTGCCCCCAACCAGGCTAAGCATTCTTATTTATTTAAGTCTTTTTAAAATGTTTGCATATTTTTTAAGATTTTATAGTTGGTGTTCAGGTGTTAATCTTCCAATCTTTCAATAACACATAAATATCAAGTGATATTTTCAAATTTCCTGTCCACTTTCAAAAAATTTTTAACTCAAAAACATGACAGGCGGCTGGATGAATGACTGCCCCATCACCCAACCACCGGCCTTAGCAAGTTTTCTGGGGGAAACCTTGATTTGTTTTCAGTAAAAGAGTACGGTTGTGGCAGCATCATGCAAAGGGGTATAATATAACTTGAGCTTCTGGCTACCTGGTCATGACGATCTGACCCTCTGATTAGCTTTGCTTTATTCAAAATACTACCTTTCTAAACTGATGGGACCTGAAAGGGTTTATGAACAACAATTGGAGAAACGTATCTATGTACGAAGCTAGTAGTTCTAACAATTTCCCATATTGAGGTCGAGGAGTTTAGTAAATTTTAGAATTTAGATTTTGACCTAAAATGTTTACAAACCTACAAAAATAAAATAAGTTACGTTCTCAGTACAGTTTGTAGAAGGGGTTTGAAAATACAAATGACAGTCTCCAATTTGAAAGGAAGGTATTATAGCTCAAAGGACATGAGGAAGATGAATGCCAAATTACCGTGATTGAAGCTATTCAGAGCTCTCTTTTTAACTATTTTTAAATGAAGGCCTCTGTCATAAATTTATCTCTGAAATGATGGAATGACTATCGGTTGTTCATGGCAACAATTTCTTCACAAGAGAACGTTGCAATAAACGAGAATCTGATTTGGTACAGTAAAGCGGAGGCAAACACTAAGAGAAGGTGACAGGAGTCATTTAATACTGAATAGATTTTCAGTAACAATTAGGACCAGCTCACACCTACACACGCTTGCTAGTTCTGAAAATGTTTCAATGCTTTAGTGCTCACCACCTTGTAAAGAATTATGACCTTATACAGAGAAACAGAACCCTTATTCAAACAATTTTGTCAAAGATTTTACACATTGTCACTTATTTATTAAGAAAAATGATTCATTGGTACAATGTGTATCTTAATCCTTCAACTTGTCTCTGTCCTTTAACTAGATAGATAGCACCCAATGATTAGACCCAGGGTTTTGTACTACAGTAAAGGTTGAATGTTCATCTTCATTTTGTGAACAGCTTCGAAGATAAGCAACTGGAAAATGATTTAATGCAAAAAGTTTGAGTTGTTAAAGTTAAATTCTTTTTGGAACGCACTGCATTTTCCATTTCATTCCTCACATACCCACATCTTTTTGTAAGTGAGTGGTTCTCATTATGTGATGCTCAAAGACTATTATTTCATACAATGACTAACATAAATTGCTTAAGTTAACATGGGTTACTTGATGATCTAACTATCCAAATTTCTGAAATCATCTGTCATTCATCATTTTAATCTAATAGTGCTGAGAGAAAAAAAAAGTGATTTCTTTTTCCTTCTCAAAGCTTGTAAAGACAGTTTATATCCCCTTTTATAAGTAGAATGAGTGTGCTGGTGTACTTTGGTATATGTTTGCCCTCTCGCCCTCTTCCTAGTATCTTATGTTGTTGTGCATATTGCCTTTTAGGGTTACAACCTTTAGACAAGAGATGTGTAGTCAACAGCCAATGACAATGTGCAGATGTGAGGACAATAAATATATGGCAATCAAGTTGCATCAGTCTTTCTCATCTCTGCTCTCAGTGTCAAAAAGGTGGAGGTCTGAATAGCTGAGCCGCACACGCCAGGCATCATAAAGCAAAGCAGAGCAGAGTAATCAGGTGTTCAAACTGAATGCAGCCATGTGGTAAAACCTTCCTGCATTACAAGGTGGAGGTGTCCCTGTCCTTATTTGTGCTTTAGAACCACAGTAGTCTCACAGCAGCAATACTTTCACTAAATTAGATTTAGGATGCATCATTAACTGCATTGTCTGCACCAACTTTGATTTTGTTACACTTTGAGCTAGCGGCAAAAAGGACCCAAGTTAAAACACTTAGTACATTTTTGAACTTATTATTTAATGTCATTCTGAATTGGTCACTGGTCATTTGTGACCAAGAAATCCTCCTCATGTTCTCCAAACTTCTGTCAAATCTGCTTACTTGATTTGCATTCATCAATATTTTGAGACTTTTAGTGCATTTTGTAATTTTTATGAAGAAATTCAGAAAACATTTATTTTCTGACTTCAAATTCATTAATCTCTCTTTTGTCAAGACATTCTTTTATGAACATGAAATTAATGCTACCACATAATATGTATTCTGTTAGACTTTCAAAATATATATATTATTTAAATGAAAGAGCGAAAGAAAAAGAATAACTAGCTCACTAAGATAACTGCCCTCCGCTTTTCTTCATCACTGCAGGTCTGCTTCACCATCTCCTCTCCTGGATGTCCACTATTAGATACGCTCAATTGGATTTCTGTCAGATGTGCAGGCCTCGCCCTGGGTCTTCTTCCTACGGGTGACTGCACTTGCTGCATGCGTGCACAAGCATGTGTATGTCTTTGAGCTTTGTGTGCAAATAAAACCAAACTGAGCAGCTCCTCCTATAAAAACTGCCCAAATGAAACAACATCCACACACTAACAAACTATACAAGCATGCATGCTTTACGAATTTAAAACACACATTCAAGGGCTCAGTTTGCTTTGGGGATAAGACTGGAGACAGCACAAAGCTATTAGCATGGGCCTTGGCAAAGTGGGGTATATGCTGACACAGGTTTGACCGAGAGGTTACGATGCGGAGATTTACTGTATGCCTGTGTTCGCTGACCTGGCCATGGCATTTCCCAAGACATGTCTGTGTGATGTGACAATTTGTACGAAATGCTGAGGGTGTAAGCTGCTTGTGCCTTGACCTATCACAGGGAAATAAATAGGTACCTTGGGAGTGTTGATCTTATAATGCAGGTCTTTATAACACTTGGCTTGTTCACCTTTCACAAGCAGTCATTAACCGTTATGTTTGGTCAGAGCATAAAAGCTAAAGCAGGACACAATGCCAAGAGATGCCACTAAATGGCTGAAACCATAGCCAAAGAACTGGTTTAATTTTCTACAGTTAATTAGCTAATAAAAACTGTACATTGTGAATGCATTGGTCATGTTGTTAATTCAAATTTACACCAAACTAACCTATGCAAGTATTTTAAAAAAACTAAACAACACATTTGTATTGTTAACATTAACATTCAACTGTGAATCTTTCAAGCATAAAAATGATCTAAGGCAGTGGGAATAAATCAATGTGTCTACACATAATTGCCTCTTAAAATGTCTGAAGAAATTAGGGCTAGTTTTTGATGTTTCATTTTTACAATGTTGAAACTCAAAAAGGGAATGAATTCTCTATTGCATGCTCACTTGAGCAAAAGTATGTACAATTTATTGTGACAACTCTAAAGGAGGAGTCAGAAGGTTTATGTTCTGGCCCAAGGGAGTACATGAATTTTCCAAAATTTGGATAATAAGACTCAACTTAAAAAAAAAAAAAAAAAAACATCTCTACGGTATAAAAAGGGCATGGAATCCATTAGTGTCTTTAGGGTAAATGTTAAGTTTAATGTTAAGTGCAAGAACTTTAGTCGCTTAATTAGCTACTAATTTATGTCATGTCCACTGACCTATGCTACTAATCCCCCTGATTTAACACAGTGGGTCAGCACAAATCCAGACCTCAAAGCAGCACCACATAAATAAGTCTAAGGAGCAGAGCAATAATATAAATGCCTGGTTGAGAGTGAACCGCTCACATTGTTCTGCTCTACACTGCATATTAGAATATTAAAGTTACAGAATCATACAAGAAGTACTGTTTGTGTCCCTTTTTTATAATTACAGTGTAAGAGCAGATTTTTTTTTTCATATCTATCACAATACTGCTGAAGATTAGGATTGTTTGGTGCTCATAAGCAAGCAGGACAATTCAGTAAAATGTGGAAACAACTTAAGGAAGCCACAATCAACCTAAAGAAAGTGAGCCACCGTTATGTATTGACTGAGTAAATTGTATTAAAGAACTGTTTTGTCAAAGCCTTTCAAAATGGGAAAACTTTATCACAGCAAAACAACTCTATAAACATTACAAAAAAGGAGTGAGGAGCTAAATGCGAAGGACTGCTCCAGTGTTTGATTTAGCATACTTACTGTGAACATGGAACGGAAGTTGCTGAGGTCGGTAAACAACTCCTCAACAGACGTCTTCTTGGGATCAACAGCAAAGTACTCCAGCAGGTTCTGATACATGGTCTCCATATTGCTGTGCATGATCGCCAGCTTTCCATACTGCTCCTGCGCCACTTTGCTGAAGCTGTAATGGGGTGTATGTCAAGGTCAACAAGACATCACATATTAGGACATTCATCAAATGCTGATCAGAGTATTCTGTAGGTGGACAGCAAAGATGAAAACATCCGCTGATGTTTTTTGGAAAGTGAGGAAATCAGTCAGATGTAAACTGTGATGTCGCCATTAGTGGCTCGGATACAGTCTATCAGGTTGCTTTCACAGTGTGTTCGCACCCCTGCAGCCTACACCATCAATGTTCAGCTTCTGGCAAAGTGTCTTAATATATCTCACATACATAACCGCCAACATAAACTCAAGCTAAGAAAAAGGTAGCATGGTCAAATATGCGAAAACACTGAAATTCTCAGCTTTGCTGCATTGAGCACTGATTTTATATACCGTAATGTAATATTTATGTAATTCTCACTTTCATGAGGGTGTCATTTCGAAGCCCACCCAAAAGCTGCGACATGTGCTCACATTGTCTATGTAAAACTTTTAAGCACCAATATGTCTTTGCATTTCAAAGCGATTTTAAAGCAGTGAAATGATCCCTTATTAAAGAAAAATCTAATAACTACAGCAGCCCCCAATGGCTTTAAGTCGCCTGCAGGATCTGACTGAAACATCTTCACAAATTCACCCAGGTGAGGCAAGGAAAAGGATAGCTTCTTATTCTTTGGCGTGTTTGTGTGCGGAAGGAGACAAATATTGTAATAGCTCTGTCAACGTGTGCCGTAGAGGTGTCAGTGTGGGAGCGAAAGCGCTGAAAAGCTCCGTGCCAACCATCAGGGCATGCAGTACTGTGGAGGAAAGTCTGACTCCACGCACACCTCTAAAATAATTTCTGAAATGCATATTCCTGTCTATCTTTTTCACATGCTCACCATTCTGAGCTGAAAGTCAAAACATCTGCAGCAATACAGCAAAAAAAATCCACATCGCCGTCAGTTTCATATTTTTGAAAATTTCAGATTATGTTTCCTTGAAACATCCTGAATACACAATCAACAACCTAATGGCTAACACTGTCATCTAATGGCAGATAAGAAGCAGGACTGTGAGTGTGGTGTCATACAAGTGTGTGTGGGCAGCATTCTGGCTCTGATTTTGCACCTTCATTATAGCTCAATTGATGGACCTATTTGAGGTTTGGCCTCAGCTGAATCTGGCTGACGATGAGACTACCTATTCACAGCTGGATAAATGCTGTTCGATAGGCTCTCCGCCCAGACAGACTTGTCAGTAATATGTTTCCAAGCCAGAATGTGAGAAAAGGAAGGAATTAGGGAGGTCAGTAGGAGAAAGAAGAAAAGAGAGGGGAAAAAAAGCTAGGAGTTGAGGGTGATAAGTGTTGTGGAGTGTAATATCTGTCCTCTTTTTGTTCCTCCATGTCCTGACTTCTTTCCAGTTCGAAAGAAACCCGCAGCTCTCCACAACTCAATCTCAAGGCCTTCTTTCCCTCGAGATTTTCCACTTACCCCCCCCCACCCACCCGGTTCCATCATTCTTCAGTTTCCATTTCTCCATCCCCGTTCTGTTTTTGTCATGATCTGATCTGCCACCTTTACAAGCCTGAGCTCAGATTCAGATGTGTAACACCAACCCCGATGACCCAGTAACTGTTTACTTAAGAGGGGTGAAAAGTGAAAAGGAAATTTTCACCTGAGATATCCTGCAGCCTCTCATGTTTGGCCCGACAAAGATGTATTAAAAAGTAGACAAAGAGTAGTAATTCTCAGAATTTCCTTCAAACCACATTGGCTGCAGGATCATCTGCCACACATCTCAAATAGAAAGAATATTTTTTAAGAGGCTCACTCTGAACAATAACAAAAACTTCTTTGAGATGAATTGAAAAACATTATTTGCTTTGACTGAAAACTGACATTCAATAATGAGCACAAGATGAAGCATACTTTAAAGAGCATCATTGTACAAAAATGACTGACCTTTGGATAATGTGAGTAAAATAAAGAGGTAAAAATATAAATAATTTCTAGATAGTTGAGAGACTTGTACTTGAAGCTTTAAATCAATACTGTATAACAGTATCTGGCTAATGTTCAATAAAATTATAATTTTTATATTTTGCCATGTTACAACCTCTTTGTACTTCACGTGAAACATACGACATGAAATGAATAATAATAATAAAGAGAAAGGGAAATGACACATGGTTTCCTTTATTCCATTTAAAAAAAAAAAAAAAAAAAAAGAAAAATTGGAAAAATCAGTCATGGGCACCCTCAGTCTACAACTTACACTTTTTATCCAGTTGGATAAAAAGCATCTTTTAACAACAAGTTCAGTGTTCTTGCCACATATTTTCATATTTTAGGTGGACTTAGGACCGGACTTTGGGCCACACAACACATAGATGTGATTTGATTTAAATCACTCCATTTAAAGCCTGACTGTTTAAAGTTGTTATTGTTATTCTGAAAGTTTAATCTAAACCCCACTCTTAACATTTTACAGGATTTCATCAAGTTTTCTTCCAGGACTGTCATGTATTTAGTACGGCCCATCAAATCTGACCAACTACCCTGTCCTCACTAATCAAAGCCTCCCAACCTGACCCTCCCAGTGATGCTGAGTTCAGGATGGCGTGCAGAGTTAGTTACACATCACACATTCTGTTCTGCATAAATACTAAATACCTGAGTTTTGGTCTCATCCTGTCAGAGCACCGTCTTCCATTGATTGTGTCAATGTGGCTTGTGGGAAACTGAAGACATAAATTATGAGGGCTTATAAAAATGACTATTGAAAGGTTACCCCAACTCTACATTTCATTTAGGGATATTAAAATGAAGAAATAAAATAAATAAAAAAATAGAACATATATGTATTGCTGAGGTTATCATACAAACTACTTCTCAAACCAATGCTTCTAAGAACGGTTGTAAACGGCATAATGGAGATGCATTGTTGTGATGACGTGCTGCGTGTCAGAAAAAGCAGGAACATTTTGAAGAGACAGAGGCCAATTACAAGGCAACACGTTGTGAAGTCAAATTTCTTTTAAATAATTTATTTTAAATGCTGTGTGTATTTGTGATACACAAAGTATTTTCATAACTGGAGGTAATATAGTTAGTTGATAGTGCTATTTTATAGCGCAATGTACTTGAAAAATATATAATACTTCCTCTTTAAGCCCCTCGACACACCATGCAAGTACAAAGATACAACAGTGACAGTTGCTTGAAATTCATTTTGTCTGAGTTGCTCTCAAGTTCTCTGCTAACTACCTCAGGACAAGTCATCAGTGCCCCAGCCCCAAGGCTGTTGATCAAAACTACATGAAGGGGCCAAGGAACAGAGTGTATTATTGAACACACCTGGCCTGAGTCGTACCTGTCAGCCTGATCCTGTAGAACCTCCTCAGAAGACAATGAATAATTTACTCTGCTGTCAAATGCACACCAGCTGTCAGCAGTGGACTGAGGTATCCCGAATGGGCAGCGGAAATGTGTTGACTCTGTTCATGCATTAGCGCTTTTGTTTCTGGATAATTAAATGACAATTCAATAGTATGATACATTGCTGCTCCTTAGGGATAAACAGCATCTACTGTCACTGCCAGAGTTTAAAAAAAGTGGAGCACCAAATCTTCTCCTCCAACCCTTTGCCTTTTGTTTGAAGTTGCATTCACTCTTAAGAACCCTTTGTAAAAAAGAAAAGAAGCTGAGGGAGAGGCTGGAATAGTGAGTTGACTGTGGAATGGGATGTACTCATTACTTGTGCACATCATCATTGATAATGAAATGGAAACCGAGTGTGACCAAGGCTAAGGAGGACGCAGCACATTCTTATCTTCCTATCTTTTTCCCCCCAATAGAATCTACACAAACTATATTAAATATTCAAAGGATGTGATTGTGGAAACTTGGAGTAAGTCCAATTTATTGAATCTTAGCAATATTCTTCTGACCTCCTTTATCATTTTATTTAATTATTTATTTTTGCATTTAACACATTGTATACTGCCCTCAAGAAATAAAGCATATGCATTAATGTGAAAAAAAGGATATAGCCATTTTGGTGAGAAACATGTCGTTAGGGTCATCGGTGGAGGAAAAAGTCTCTAGGTCTCTCTCGAGCTGCAGCAGCTGCCTCTCCATCTGCCTGAGGCTCTTTTCCAGATTCTCTGCAGAGACTAAAAGACACAAGCACATATTTTCAGCCACAAACACGCACATTTATGGTGGTGAACCAAAAACAAACGTGGTATAATGTGAGGAGACACAAGCAAGCAAAACAGGACAATAGAAAAGACTGGGGGAAAACACACACAAAAAAAAGAATAACAGAAAATGAGTGAGAAAGCCGCCTCACATACAAAACATGATTATTATGGGTTCACTCGGTGCCAGAATTGTTGAGGGAATAAATAAAATACATACATCAGAAAATAAGAGCATGTATAAAGCCCTTTTTTTATTATGTGCATCTCATGGTTGTCTAAAATTGGAATGCCCTTTCTGTATTGAAAAGAAAATTATGATTAGGCTTCAAGGTCTTTCATCCTTTGAATGTGCTTCTACCAACAGGTGCATGGATTTTACACCAGGAGAGGACAGGAGAAGGATAAACCTAACTTTCTGTTACCTTGGTCATGGCTGACACATTTGCTTGTGAGTGAATACAGCATGTGGCTTAAATTACCCTGATTAAACCCTACCTCACAAAAAAAGTCATAAGCTGCTTAATCTTAAGTAGTTTCACATTTCCCTTGATCCTAATAAACGCTTTACGAAAAAAGAAAAAGAAGAGAGTAGCTTAGCTTCTCTTTGACTTTGTGACATAAACCCCCTTTAGAGATGAAAACCCACTGTGCTAGATGTTAAAAAAAAAAAAAAAAACAGGCCTGCAATAGCTGATGTTGAAAACAAATTTCTTTACATTTTGATGACAAGAGAGTTGATTTAGTCTTTTCACTATGGGTAATGGCGAGAATCTAAATAAACACAAACACATTTATGTTTCTAGATGGCACAGGGATAAGAGCAGGTGGGACTTTCTGTCATTTATAACTGAGAAAATGACAAAGCGGAAACAACAGGATTAGAGAGTAAAGGAAACTAAATTTAAAGCAGTGAATACATCATACCGCACATGTACTTGCCAAATTATTTGCACACTCTCCTCCTCTGTAATGTACTTTATTCTGTTGTTTTCAGTCTAAGCAACAATTTGATTGTGGACAATTTCTTCGTTTAAAAAATAACAAAAAAAAAAAAAGAAAAGAAAAATGTCCTGGCAAAAATGTCTTTTTTTTCCCTGTGTTCTGTGTTTTAATCCTGTGAGAAGCCATTCAAAATACCTCAGCAATATTTGTTTGTGCTGGAGAGAATTTGCCTTTTCTAGGCTTAACAGGACAATAGATCCTGTTACCTAAAGTACATTATTCCTGTCACATCCATTCAGCAAGCCTGCGATTGTTTTATGATTACTTTTATCCCTATAAAAGAGAAGATTGATTTCTAGAGATACTTTGGTTAAGTAAAGATCATTAATTGGATGTCATAGCATCATTAAACACACAGTGTCTGGTGACACAAAGACACCAACAGACAGAAAACCTGGCTAAAACAATCAAATGATCAATAATTTTTATAGTGACACTAAATCCATCCACCCAATCTGAAAATACTGTACTCCTTCACATTGTAAAAACGAGGCTCGGTCTCGGTGTTACACATCTGTCCTTTCATACATCATAATTATGCGAACTGGAAAATTAACAACGACATGTTAAAGTACACTGCCTTGGAAAAGTATTCATACCATTCTTTTAATATGAAAAAGTAGTTGTGCTTGTAACTACTTCATGTTACAAGTACAACCTCCACCTTAATCAAATAATTAGTTCATTAGCATGCCTCTGTGCCACTGAGCTGCTTGCTGAAGAGACGATTCAGCCGTTTGATATTAATCTAAAATTTGCAGCGACTACAGATGATCCGAGTCTAGGGCAGGGGTTCTCCTTAGAAACAATGGCACTAGATATAGAGCCAGAACTATGGAATGGAATGCTTTCATTTAAACTATATGGATGTGTTAGACTGGACATGAATATAACCAGACATAGAATATAACCAGACATAGATGTAACTAATTATTTTTTATGGTCAGACCTGAAAGTCCTCTTCACAGGTGCTCTCCAGTAAATCTGACTGTGTTTCAGCTATTTCGTAAAAGTAAAAAAAAAAAAAAAAAAAAAAAAAAAAAAAGGAAAAGTATTTAAAGTTGGTAGAGATATCTCGAAAAACCCAAGGTAAAGTAAATGTGGTTCTATAAAGTACTCACTCAAGGGAGTTTAATACAAAGCCACTACATACATATTTGTAAAAAATAAATAATTTAATGCCTGCTTCACAAGTATTCGCTGTCACACATTAGTCTTTCATATAAAATAATGACAGAATATTTAATTCTGTGTTTGAAACATGTCAAAATATAAAACAATTTCAAGGGCTAAGAATGCTTTCGAGATGCACTGTTTATTCACTGGATGCCTGAATTTAATATATTTTCTCATTAAATGTTTCAGCAAGTAGATGATATTTGCAGTCATATTAAACAGCGAAAGTTTTAGTAAACAGCCTGCTCCTTTACCTGCTTTTTACCCTGTTCTCTTTTTGTCCTCTGTATTACCCGGCAACCGAATTCGACTGAATAAGGTGTGGGCAGAATGAAAAGTGGAAGGTTGCCAGACAGCCAGTCCGTTAATAGAAATGATTAAAGCCTGGTTAGATGACGCTGTGACTGGGAAAAGAGCAAAGGAGGGAAAGACAGAAAGCAAAAACAGACAGGGATCTCCTCTTTCCTCTGCTTCTCAAGCTAATCTGCAGGCTTTTGTGATGTGCCTCACTCACATGAACAATGACTGACAAGAGAGGTGACAAAACGTAGAACTACATGCTTCAAGAGGAAAACCTACTTGAAGAGAGATTGTGACAGTTGGAATGTGTTGCTAAACAGGAACAAATGCCCTTCAAAGCAAAGGATATTCATGTTTACCATGAACATATGTTTGAAATACATAACTGAAGAATTTATATATAAAGGCTCATCCTGTGACTAAGAAACTAAATACAAGGAGGGGAAAAAAGACAAAGTGGTGTTTGTGTATGTTTCTTTCTCTTTCTGGCCAAGCTGTTGTTGCCTTCTCATTTTGAGCATTAAGGCGTGAGTGATTTTTATGGGCACTGGGACCTGAACGCCTCTGGAGTCCAGAGAGGTTGCAGACAGATATAGGGTGTTTTAGAGGAATAATAATTGCAGTATTTGTAGAGGTCAAATTCCCCATTGACATCCTTTTATTACTCTGTCAACCTGCTGTGCAATAAATGAGACAAAGAGAGGAGCACACAACTACGCATATGCGCAAAGAGCCATATTAAAGACAAGTCCACAATACATCATCTTTTGATATATGGAAATTAGGAGAGTGTAGGAATGCAGATCTGCCCTCTGAGGCCAAACCCTGTCAGACAAGTGGGACTAAACTGATGGAGCCAGAGGCTGTGGATGGGAGACCTATATAGAAAACATTCTACATGCTAAACATCTGAGATACTACAATTCTTAAGAGCAAAGCAGCCTCTGAAATGTAGCAGAGAAAGCCCCTTCCATATACTTTAAACCTCCAGCTCATCATTCAGACTGCATGAGGTATGCATGAGAACTACAAAGCAGAGCTTGAACAGCATATTAAACAGCCACATCAATGTCGCCGAGTCCTCACATAAGTCCTTAATGACTCTTTAATGCAACTAGATGCTGGAAACAGAACTTCTATATTTTTGCTGTGTAAAAATTTATGCAAGAATGTCTCTTCCAAAAAACAAATGAGCATCATTTCTACAGCCAAAAGGTAATATTTATATTTCTAAGATGAATTAACCAGGTTGAGTCCATTAGTTGCTTTCAACAGTCGCCTGCTTTACACTATCAGTTTAAACAAAGCACCACTCAGCTTATGCCATCTTAACTGGCCAAAGCTGCTGCTGTTCGTCATGTCTGTGTGCGTTTTCGGAAAAAAAAAAAAAAAAAACGGAAATAAGAACAGAAAGACTGAAACCAAGAACAAGAGCGAGACAAGAAGGGAAGGACCGACAGACACAGAGGTGTTGACAGACAGATAAGGAGATTCATGGGATATGACAGAAGCAGCAAAAAAAAGACTGTTTCTCACTGTCAGGAGAAATAATGATTCCAGAGCTGAGGAGAAGAGAGGGGAGCAAAAATAAGAAGACAGACACAAAGCGACGCTGAACTAAAGTACAGTTTCGCCTCTGTGAGGAGTGTGGGGGAAACGAGGGCCGCATTATATGCATTCAGAAAAGTAGCACCTTCAGAGCTGGAACACAAATCATTACTGCTACCTCTACCCAACCTTGTTTTCATGCCCAAGTAAGCTTTTTGGTTAGTGTCTATGAATGTAATGCAGCCTTTTAGCATGACTACAGTCCCCTCAAATGGCTGTCAGAATTAATTGAAAAGAAGCCACTCAAGAGCCCCGTTTGAAAAGAAATGGGATTTGTGTGTCTGAATACGAGATGTGGTGTAATAAGACACTTAATGTGAGCATGTCATAATGGTACAGAAACAGAGAAAGACAGTGACAGAGAAAGAGCACTCCATCTATACAGATGTAAATATACGCAGCTTGATGCCTGTAAAACAGACGTCACACAGTCTGAGGAAAGATCTAAGAACTGTGCTTCCGATTGATCTCTACCTTGTACTTATTAATCTTGGTCTTGTGGACATGCAGTCTAGTTGGGAAAAATAAGCCCACAACAGGGGTGTCATCATCTACCGTTTTCAAAAAGGAAAAAAAAATTAAAGAAAATCTAGATGGGTCTTTATTAGAGAGTCCAAACAATGAAGTCACACAAATTATCCCCCTACGTTTTCTCCTCCTCACACTTTTCCTCTCTCCCTCCCGCTGGGACTAGAGCAGTGGGTAAAAATCGTCTTTGGAGCTGGGTGGAAACATGCTGTGACGGAACAACCTCGCACACAAACAAACACAAACTCTGCACAGACTTCTGCTCGCCACTGCTGCATGAGAGCCGCCTATAGCAACAACGAACAAAGAACAAGACCGAGTCTCCTTTGACCACCCAGTCAGCTCTGCTTGTCTCTGACCTTTACCGTACTCAGGAGAATCGGACCAGACTAAAAGCACTTTGAGTGGAGCCATGTTTGTGAGAAAAAAAAAAAAAAAAAGAAAAAAGAAAACGCCAAAACGCGTTAAAACCAACACAGCAACTCCAAACGTGTTCAAAGAGAGACTTGCTCTTCATCTCTGTGGCTGACATAACCTGATGTATTTACTTGGAAAAAGATAATAAACCTCTTACTTGTAAATGTGCGACAGCTGAAGATTAATGCTGGTATCAAACAGCGGAACAGATGAACAGTGTAGCGTGGATCAAACAGTAAAATAATAAAATGCATTGTTTACGGAATCAACAAGCTATCTAATTCTAGAATAACCCCGAGAGATTTTTACAAAAGAATAAAGCTTACAGAAAACAAAAGACTTGCTGAACAAAAATGCTTTGTTTCAGTGTAGGTAGGTCATTCTGTTTCTGCATTATGCAGTTAAAGCATACAAAAGACTCCAATTACTCTAAAATTGACATATACAAAACAAAATATGCAGCATATTTTGATACTATCAACCCATTTCTTTTGTGTGAGCCAAATATAATAAATCTTACTGATTATACATATTTTCCTATATGGTAAAATAAAAAAAAAGTGTTGAGGTACCTACTATCAGAATTTGATTAAGGTAAAATCTCACATACAGTATCTCGTTACATTTTATGAGATTGTTCCTATTATTTTACTCTGCTTTTTCCTGTTCAGTTGTCACTATTGTTTATACCAGGCTTTGACGACTAATGCTCACATTGGAACATGATGCTAGTGAGTGTCTACAGTAAATATATAAATTATCAGTGAGTTTTTAGATGTAATAACATCGGAAGCAGCTAAAACAACATATTGAAAACAAGTAAACAAATCTAGAGGGCTTTCTTGATATGCAAAGCTACAAACAAAGAAAAGTTGATTTGTTCCAAGAAAAAAAAGTGCAATAACCAGGTAAAAAATAGGTGATGGCAACATTCCCCTTTGACCAAAGTATACTTGCTACCAACCATCCATCATTTTATACTAGCCTTAATAGAACAACATTGAATGTTAATATATAATATTAAAATCAATTGTATATAATTTACATATAGTCTAATGTGGTTATGTGACTTTATAATACCTTCCAGTTCTGGCTACCTTCACTCAGGGGTTGTATAAGTTCCTTTGACATTTAGTGTTACAAAGTATGTCTAAGAATATAATGTACCTCTGCTTGCTCGATCCACGTGCTCCAGCTCATCAATAAACGTTATCACATCAGGAAACTGTTCCTCACACACTTCTGCTAAAAAGTGCAGTAATGTGGTCTTCTGGTCTGCGGACTTCGTATCCTTTAACTGTGGTAAAACACACGAAAAACACATTAAGTTACAAAGCTTCTAATGAATGAAGAAACTTTTTTAAGAGGAGAAAATCCTAACAAACAAAAAAGCAAGATTGTATTTGCTAAAAAAAAAAATGTTGAAGTGTTGTCAAATGGGCATTACATAACCTTATGCTATATAAATGCACTCAATTGAATTGAAATTAGTCTGATGTTTATATAAATGTGAAATGCTCATTTATAATTATGTCTAGATGTTATAAATTATATGTGCATTGTCTTGTGCTGATGTACATAGCATGTCTTTTTTTTAACCTATGTGTAAATCTACATACTTCCATTTGTCTGCCACTTTATTGCATGTAAACATGAATTTTCCTACTGAGGTATGAGAATATGAGGTAATTCTGTTTTATTTTATTCTATTTGGCAAATAAACCAAAGTATTAACTAAAATGCAACAACTGTGACAGGATCATACTACACTCTTATTCTCCTTTTACTCTACTTTGTGATCCATCTGTAGCAACACAGTGGAGAAGTAAACAAATAAATCCTTCAATGAAACTAAAACATGCATTTCTTCCACTAATGTGGTACAAAATGAAAAGCTACGTTCTATACCTGCAAATTAATGCCAGCTCTGCACTATTCCTGAAGTACATAGTTTTGTTTAATTATGCTTCTTGTCAAAGTGTCAAATAGCTAAGATATAGAAACTGACATGCATATCTTCACAGAGAGGTCAGGAAAGAAACTTATGCAGGAAAATTTCTTCAGGCTGTCAGACTCAGTATTTTTACATGCTCCAAATGATAGAACACTGACGTTAGCTGGACTGATATAAATGCCCCTCCAGAATAGTTCTCAAAATTCTACCTTTGTAAAACAACACATTTTTGAGGTATAGCAAAACTGAGACGATGTTACATCATTTCAAGACTCTTTCCAAATATGTATCCAGCAACACAAAAATTAAAACAATAACTTTAAAAAAATGAAATATAGAAAGGTACAACTGTAGTTTCATAAATGAAACTTCAAAAACTTTGCTGAAGCACTTTTCAATTAAACTGCAGTGTTCAATGATCTTTGGTAGTTGTCTACCAGCATGTTACATTTTACTCACTGTTCCTTGCAAACCGTCTCCTAATCTTTCATATTGTGAGAACATCTTTTAGTCCTCAAGTGAACCAACAAATTTTCGCTGTGATCCTCACACTGCCAGCTTTCAAGGAGTTTTTGGAGTCCAAACCTTCTGGCAATTGTAACCAAATGCCGACCAGTTTAAGCATGAGTTACGACATGATACCTATTCTTCAAACAGAGTTGAAATTTTTGTCAAAGTGGCTGGAGTGATGATTCATTCAATCAACACAATGCAAAGCAAATCCTTTAGTTGTCAGGGTCCTCTCCTGTGGAACCAGCTCCCAGTTTTAAGATGTGTGACTGAACTGAAAGGACTTTTTGTAAAGTTCCCTGAAATAAAAAAAAAATTAAAAAAAAGGTTGTGAACTGGTGAATAAACAAAATTTTGATTGAGAATTGAATGAACGTATTTTGACAAAGTACTATTTGAAGAATGACATTTTTTGGCGAACTGCCATAGCAATTTTCATTTTTATATTATTTTTTGTATCTAATAAATGCATTTTTACTTGAATTATACAGAATATGTGTTATTAAAAGGAGGAAAGTCCATTTTAAATGAAATATTTCAATGTTTGCACAATTTTGAACACCTACTATATTATTACCTTAATATAGAAAACACTAAAATATTGAACTGAAAAACTCTCCCTCACTTGACGATTTGATGCGGAGAAGGATGCAGTCCAACACAGATTAAAATCTTCCATAAATGATCAACTGAGCTGGCAGAGACTGCAAAAGGCTCACATATGAATCACATTATTTTCATAGTCATCAAATTTTTTTATGACCCCTTGTAAGCCATCATGCCCCCATGAAGTCGCCATGTCACTGTCGTCCTGGAAGAGACCAGTTCGCTCAAGACAGAAAAGTTTCATCAAAGGAAAAAAATCACTGAGGAATTTTATATTGATTTGCACTGACCCTTCCCCCAAGGGGATAAGTGGACCCAAAGCAGGTTGTTATAGAAAAAAAAAAAGAAAAAAGATATATGAAAACGGAGGATAATAGAGCAATGAATTTTCCAAACCGTAAGGGTCTGGCATTCAAGGTTTTCCTTTGATGTGTCACTGCTATGTATGTGTATAAATTGCCTCCTTTATAGTTTCTGTTTTCTCTGTCCAAAGAAAAAAGAAAATCACAGTGTGAGAGCTTGTCATGGCAGACGTGTTTGCTGCAGCAGACAAAAGTTGTCAGACTCGCCATGTATCGCTGCAATTTCACCCACGACATTAGATGGCAGTATCTGTTGGGTATTATAAGACAAAGAAAGTTATGTCTCAATGCCTGCGTTATAAATATTAAGTGTTGACAGTGCAACGGATGATTTTATATCTCATACTTATGCAGCAGATGCAATTTCACAATGTGATGACCCCCCTGCACTCGCTGTGTCTCCCTCAACCGCACACAACAATTTTTCAATTTCTCTGATAAATTTCCATCATTGCTCTTTTACAGTCTAATTCCAAGATGCCTCTTAGTATCCCTGCTGTGCATCCCTCCTGTGGAGTGTGTTGCTGTGTATCTCTCTAGGTGATCTATTGGTAGACAGCAGAGTACTCAAACCCGCTGGGTTTAATCATGTTTGCATTATCTCCTCCAATCAAACATTCTCATCTCTCTTTTCATTTCAGTTTTTCCTTGCTTTTTTCTTCCTTCTCTAAAAGCTTCAATGGCTCACTCACAAAAGGTCCCTCTCTGAATTTAGATGGATGGTAATCATAGATGACAATGTAAACATTTTTTCTTTTTCCAGCTGGGCTGGGTGCAATTTCCCTGTGCTGTGAAGTGTGTCACAGTATTAAGTTGTCAAACTCTGGGGGAGGCATGAAGGTGATGCCTTCCTCTACATATTGATACACACATACTGAGACATCGACTCACCATGGTCAGACAACATGTCAGTGTGATGAAAAAAGAAAAGAAATCGACATAATGGAACAGTGGCGTTAAACTAAGTGGAAGACATAATCCACAAATAAACCTCTGTTGATTGATTATGTTATTGTTCTGCTAATGTTTCTAGTCCATCAAATATGCAGGAATCCACATTTGGCAAATGTGCTGGTGTTTATATGAGCATAAGCATCCAAGTCTAACAGGGCAAAGAGGTGGCAGTGACAAATGGCTGCGGTGGCTGTTACTGTGGAAACTGCAGCGCATGTGCCAACAGCTTTAATGTAACCACTGCAGGAGTTTCTCATCCAAAGATTACACCTTGTTTTTGTCTTCACTATCACACGGGGGATACTTGGTGCTCAGTCTTCATCACAGAGGTATACCTGTAGGCCATGTCTTCATCCATGAAGCGCTTGGTTAGCCCTGAAGGGTGTGTGTGCTTTCCGAGGGATCGGACAGCTCCAGCTATCTATTGTGGGCAAAAGAATACAAACTAAACATGGCCTTTATTTTAATGTGTTTTTGATAAAAGCCAACTGATACGTAAACATTGTCTTGTATGTTTACATTGTCTTGCAGGCCTTAATGTGATAAAACAGATGAAAATCAAATCAGCAGCAACAGTCAATCCTTCCACTAACACTGCCTTTCAAAAGAAGTAAAATACTAAGAGCTGTGCATACCATTATAGAAGAGATATGAAAGACTACATCATTTTTGAAAGAAAGCCATTTTCCTTTACAGTTTGCTGCAAGTCATAAAGGGAACACAGCCACCTTACTAGAGAGGATGTTTGGATCAGACAAGAACTTTTTTGGCCCATACGCAAAACACTCTGTGGAGGATGGAAGAAGAAATTGTTAAATCTCCAACAGACTTGAGACTGAGGTAGCGGTTCGCCTTCCACCTGGATCCCCTAACCATACAATCAGGACAACTATGGAATGTAATCGATTAAACTTAACATCCTGCATTAGAATGGCCTGGACCTAAATCCAATTGCAAAAGTTTGGCCAAACTTGAAAATTGAGCTTCAGCTGTATTGAAAAGAAGACACATTTTTTGCCTCCAGATGTGTAGTAAAGCTGGTAGGCATACACCAAACGACTTTCAGCTGTAGAATACAACAGAGAGTGTTTATATAAACTAATAACCTACAGGAAGGATAGAAATGTCATTTGTGCTTTTTCTATTTGTAAGAAAAAAACCCACAAATTGTTATCCTGCTTTTTAATTTTTGCATTGACAAAAGTAAGACTTAGTCCAAATGACACCTGAAATTAAATGTTGCAACTTTGATGATTAATATATACATTTATTAAAAAATTTATTGGTAGTTTAAGTAAAACATGACCTCAACCTGTTATTTGTTGCTTGGTGGTAACTTTTTTAGCTTATGGAAGCTTATTTATCGGTGAACTTAGGTTGTGCTAATTAATCATTTTGGATTGTCTTGGATTGGTTGTGCTCATTTGTAGGAGACAGGGCTTTGTTGGTAGAGTAGTTCTTTTGCGATCAGAAAGTTATGGGCTAGATTAAAGAGGCATTTGTGCCCCAGGGCTAGGTGCTTATCTTATGAAATTGCCTAATTGGGGCCTGCCCATAGCAATGCATAAGGAGAGTAGTCACTGACTTGCTTCACAAGTCAGTGACTATCTCCATGCATTGCATGGGAAGGCACCTATTACTCTACACTCGATAGAAGGCCTCTTTATTTTTTATAGATTATTTATTATTCTTCCGTCTACCGTAATGCGGCTCGTAAACCTGCAAGCCCACCCACAAAAGTGGTATCAAAACGTGCGGCTCGATCCCGGCATTGGAGCTATTATTTTTATGGGGAATCGGAGTCACGATGAAAAAGTAAAAAGTAAAAAACGAGCAAAAATCCCAACTGCCGAAACGCAGAGCCTAACTGACGTTTCGTTAGAGTGTAGGAAGGAGTCCCATTTTGACCTCAAAACAATTTTGAAATCGCCGTTGCGCCCACAAATATCGCCCTATCGGTATCAAACTCGGTCATGACATAGATACGCATGTCTGCTCCGGTAAAATGTTTTCGAAATTTCTCTAGGACTTATGGTTTTCTGTCAAGGTGCTTCAGAGCAAAATCATGTGCCAGCCTAACTGACGCTCTCCCAGGTTCACTTCCATGTAAACTGGCTGGGGGCCTCACAAAGATAGAATTCTTTCTCCACCATTCTGTCTCACACACACATGACAGTTGGCAGAGGATCCATTACCATAGCAACGGAACAGAAGGGCAGACCAGCTGATTAGGCCTACA
>CAEFZY010037766.1:0-55540 GCA_903066815.1 Brachyrhaphis roseni
GAGTGTGTGTGTGCATGGTTGTTTGTCCTGTTTGTCTCTATGTTGCCCTGCGACAGACTGGCGACCTGTCCAGGGTGACCCCGCCTCTCGCCCGGAACGCAGCTGGAGATAGGCACCAACAACTCCCGACCCCATTAGGGACAAGGGTGAAAAGAAAATGGATGGATGGATGGATGGACATATGGAAGAATATAATAAAATTTTCAGCCAAATAATTGCAAGAAGCTTATGGATAGCTCCCTGATAGTGTGGTTTGTCTGCAACTTGAATGGGAACAGAGATCTAACTGGAATGGGTGTTTGCATGAAGAAAATAATGTCGATCATGTATTGAATCTAAAAAGAACACAGTTTAAAGAAATTATTAAAAGTCCCAAAGTAAAATGAGATGCTGATAAAAAAAATGTACGTTTGGCTGGAACCTGTGGGAAAATCAACTGGTTCTCTTTCAGAACAAAATCCTTCTAGAACCCTTATTGGTTCCATAACTCATTGTGACAGAAGAGGCAGGCAGAAGATTTTGAATGGATCATTAAAGAATAAGATAGTCACACAATATACATCAGTGTGTCTCCCACCCAGCCATTTTTGAGCATCATTTTTATCTTCAGTTACACTTTAAAAAAAGAAAACAATAGCTACTGTTGTCACACGATAATCAATCTGTGAGTCTTCTGCGACCATAAAGTGGCCTCAGCGGATTGAGTGTTGTTCTGGCTCTTATAAAAATAATAATTCTCTGTATCCTAAAAAAAAATCTGTGCGATTTTTCAGATTTATGTCCAACACTGAAGCTGCTTGCTCGGTAGAAGGCCCTGCAGAGTCGTAACTTTGGGATAATGTTTCAGTTCATCCTCTCCTTGTCCTACTGCCTCAGCTGGATCATAAAGCTTAAGTCTTTTTTGGAAATTGGATTGGAAAGCACAGCCAGTGCCTTTGGCGATGTAAGGTAATATTATTTGGTTTAAAATTTTTACTTCTTTTCCTTTCACTGTGCAGCTTGCTGTTCTATATTTCTATAAAATATTCATGCCTTCCAAGCGGTGTGGGATAATGTTCCTGTTGCACATCCTACACCCAAGATTCAGACATTTTTAAACTTTATGAAAACATCTATTCTCGCCGTACAGGTCTCCTCTGACACTTACAAAAAAAATACAGCATTAAAAATTACAAGATTGCCTCGTCTCCACCTTTTATTGCTCTCAAAAGCAATAGAAAGAGGAAGCAGAGAGAATGAGAGTAGGAGGGAGATCATAAAGATCATCATAGATCAATATCAAGGCAAGGAAAAAATAATAAAAAGAGATGTAAAATGTAACCTTGGGGAGGATCTGACTTAAAGGAAATATAGAGAATATAGTAGAATAAAGATACAATATAACAGCAATCCTTCAACATCTGAGCTCAGGTACCACACAGCTGCTCCTTCTGCACTCTCTCTCCATTTTCTTTACTTTTGACCACCTGTGGTGGGCCAATATCACAGGAGCCGGAGCCTGAGGGTGGGGGCGCGAAGATGGAAGAATGCAATCTCTTTGCTGAGCCTGGACCCCCTCTGGAGCGCTGGACTTTATTTTTCATCCAACCCAGTCAGCTTGTGCCCGCAGGTGCAGATCACCACCACACTTCATTTCAGGCCCCTCCGCAGCACAGACACAGAGTGACTGGAGGCGGCGCGCTTAGAAACAGAACTTCACAGGAGTTACTCACCGGGTCAGCGTGTAGCCGAGTCGGACAGACGCTGATGGCCGTGTCAGTCCGGCCTTTGAAGTGGAGCTTCAAGGAGTGGCATCGATCATCATTAGTAAACTCCATTTCGACTGAGGATTAATGAAAATATCATGGGTGATTTCTCATTGCTTTGTAATTTGTGATCTTACTTAATACTTCTTCCAAGCTATGTAAAGTTTTTATTTGGCCTGGCTTTGACTGATTTTCATTGTTTCCTTGCA
This sequence comes from Brachyrhaphis roseni, assembly GCA_903066815.1. NCBI lineage: Eukaryota > Metazoa > Chordata > Actinopteri > Cyprinodontiformes > Poeciliidae > Brachyrhaphis > Brachyrhaphis roseni. Next base: position 1,955 of record CAEFZY010037766.1, read on the forward strand.
AAAATACAAAATCTTGCCAAGAAGTTTTAGTCTAATTTCTACCGCAAATATCTTAGTATCCTTGAAATAAGGCAAAACTAACGTACAAGTAACTTTTCAGCAAGATATAGAAACTTGTTTTAAGTCAATAATTTCTTAATACTAGTTATAAGTGAACTAATACTTTTTCATCAATATTAAAGAGTTATTGACTAAGGCAAACTCATATTTCTTGCTGAAAAGTAACTTGTTAGTTAGTTTTGTCTTATTTCAATCATATTTGCACCATAAACTTGACCAAAAATACTTGGTAAGGTTTTGTGTTTTTGCAGTGCAGTTCAGTATCTGACCATTTTGAGCCACTTGTGGTGTGAAACATTGTAATTCAAATTTGTTTTTTGTAATATTTTACTGGACATAGTATAGTTATATGAGTGAAACAGCAGCCAAAGGTCAAACAAAAACTTTTAAAAGACATTTAAAACGTTTGGAGAACGATTAATCAAAAAGTTTGGTTCTTCAGAAGAAAATGTCATGTTTTGTGTGCAACTTTCACATGTTGCAAAATAAAAACTTTGCTGTGTATTAATGTGACTTTATCTCCTAAAGCAATTGATTAAACTGGATTTTATTGATATTAGAGTGAAGAAATGCTTTTAAGATTTCTGTTGGAAACAAAACAAATGGTGACTAAATGCGAAATTGTAGGAGGGATGAATACTTTTTCAGTGCAGTATTAAAAATAATCACAGGTGGTTTTAAGCTTTTTCTCAGTACAACACACTTGTTACAATCACCAGTAATTCCATTTTGTTAAATATGCTTTTTCCCCACCATCGATCACACTTTACATACTCAAATTTATTTTAAAAAGTTAATGGTTGTAAGATCTTGAACTCCTAAAGCCAGGATTAATTAAATTTGATATCCGAAACAGCCTCACTGAAGGGGCACAGAGACCAAATCTGGTAGTGAAAACCATTCCCCTGAGTTTTAAACAGCAGGATGTGCAGGATTAAAATCCACCTTAAGGTCGTCTTTAAAAATCCATCTTTTTATCTGATCACCCATCAGTTGTGTGAATGTGTGTGGGTGTTAGTAACCTTTGACCCTGAGAATAATTTACTCTCGGCAGGACGTGAGAGGGCAGACCCCGCAGGAGTTAGACTGGACTTATTTGCTTTTTTTTTTTTTTTTAAACCACACAAACACAATTCAACTTTTTAATAGGGGAGACTTAGCAAAAAAAATAAATAAAAAACTTATTTAGATATTAAGCAGATTTCAGTGAACTTAAAAATGGAAGTTATATACTGTTCTGCGACACACTTGAAGCTAAACTACAGATAAGAATATATTTTATGTTTGCCGTTATTCACAAGAGAATGGAAATTATTTGAATAGTTTCTGAATAATGGTGCCATTATTTTCAAAGTGACTGAGATGACATGCAGCAGATAAATCTAAATTGCCTCCAGTTCTACAAACTCATTATTATTTTGAGCAGTGCAAAACCACCGCATGGTATCATACTAGATGGAACTGAGTGTGTAAAACAGCCACACAGCAGCTTTCCTGGCTGAGCGCCTCGCTGGAGTGCATTGCAGAGGAGCTTGTGGGCTTGTTAATCATGCTGGAATTTAAAGAGTTTGTTCCACTCATCGTTTGTGTGAATATAAGAGCCCTGATTGAAGAAATGCCAGAAATGTAGTGACTTGTTTCACTGTCATGTTTTATTCATGCAATAATCTCAGCACACTTAGGTCAACATGGTAATAACTGCAGATCCCCACAATACTATATTAGAGCACACTAACAAAAACAAAGTCATTCTTGCGAACTTAAATTTAATAGTAAAAATTTTGTACATGAAAACTAACATTTTATAACATCTTCATTTACTCTGGAAGACTTTTTGGATTACAGGATATACCTTTGTTTTTCTGAGAGAACAGTTTAGAATATTTTTTATATAGTAATAAAGACATGGATGTGTTTTGTGCTTAGTGAAACATGGTAGGCTCTTAATACGTTGTGTTCACCGTTTGGTAAAATATCAGACTTTTCAGTTTCTTGTTTGACCTTGTTAGGATTTGACAGCACAATATGGAAATGGCCAAGTGAATTAAAATTCAGTTCATGGATTTTTCATGTATTTTTTCCCCCCCGAAAAAGTCTGAAAAAAAACCTGTAAATGTAAGAAATTGAGAAAGTAAAAAATATGAGCACACCCTATAGATACAGTATTTGGATGAATTTCACATTCACCATGAATAAGCTGAATTTTGAAACATTGTTAAAAAACAAAGTGAATAAAAGTTATTTCCATAATAACTGGTTTGATACTCTAATCAAGCACATTGTGAATAAATGACTGTAAACTACTGTAATTTATTGGTTGCCAACTTAGTTGTGAAAAGAATCACTCCTCTTTGAGCCTAGAAAAGGTTTTGGTAGTAAAAATACAAAGTGGTGAAGAAACATAGCAACTAGCTTCTGTTTGCTGTGGTTCTGCCTTTTTTAAATTTTGGTTATAATTTAACTATTCAGGGACGTAAATCTCTAGCCTAGATGTGACAAATGCAAGAATTATTTTTTCAACACAGAATACAGTTGATAGTAAATGATTTTGTTTGCTGAAAAGTGACATTATAGATGTCATACAGCAAAACCAGATGAGTTATTTCTTGTTAAGTCCAGGTGGAAATCTGACAGAAACCACAAGGCGTCTGTTAGGAACTAATGCACAATGTGCCATCTCTGGGAAAACTTGGCTACAATGTCACCTGGTGTCAATAGCCACAGTTGATCATGGTGACAGTTTTATGCTGCTAAGCTTCATGGCCACATCCATTCCTGCGATGACTCCCAATACATCAAAGCAATATGAATTCTGCCTCCTTTTTCCGCCTGGCGTATAAATGTCACTGGCCTCGCTCACTCAAAGCTCACTGCATTATCAACAAGGCTGTTTGTTCTGTCAGGAGGACAGTCTGTTAGATTAGGATCTGTCACGATGTCAGGAAACAGTGTTTGGACAGCGGCTGGAGTTTTCCACAGGTCTGGCTTAAAAACAAGGCCGCGTTCCAGAAACAGCTTTAACAATACGGGAGAGGAAATGTATGGCAGGCTGGAAAATCTAGATTTTCCCTGCAAAACACTGCACAGAAAAATTACAAACAGGATTTCTGTCATTACAAAGATAAACACAAAAGAAAAGGAAAACAACTTCAGTTATTTGATCAAACTGTCTTTAATATTGAAATGACATTATATAGAATATACACAGTAATTAAAACAAAGCTTTAAAAATCAAACTTGAGTGAGTGTTCAGGGCCCAGCATGGTTTGGCAAACGTGCTAAAATCGGCTCTTATTTTCGCAGTCATATTTTGCAACGAGGTGACCATGTCAAACATTCGATTTTTGATATCAAAGCCTTTTAAGGTGCTTTGATATCTTAAGCTAAAATAAGAATCCTTAGGAACCCTTCGCTCAACAGTTTCCAGGATCTGCAAGACTCCAAAAATGTTGCAGAAGTGCAGCAAATGTGGAAAACCTCATTAGAGGAGAACTCTCCAAAGACCATCCTAAGACCATTAGTTCTGGTTGATTCTTGAAGTTTTACTACAGAGGCTCCATCGTTAAGAAAACTGTATTTGATGAGTCTCCACTCTTCAAGATCTTCAACCTGGGGTGACCCTTAGCAGTTTGCCACACATCAGAATTGAAAATGATGATAGTATTTTAGTATTTCAATGCTAGCTTATTTGTTTGACAAAGTGATGAAGCATTGCTTATAAAGAGTCAACAGACATGAGCAGAGCTCCGCTGAGTCATTTCCAGCGGTACAAAGCACTGCCAGGTGTTAACTACCCCATCAATATGATGACCTTCAGACCTGCAGCGCACTAATCCTTCACTGCATCATTATAGGTCTGCACAACAGTCCAACAATGCTAAGACCCTATCATTCCCTCAGCCTGGTAGTAATTACAGAGTCAAAGGTGAACTAGAAGCCATTTCATTATTTGCCTTCACATTAGACTCGACACAAGCAGAAGAGCTGCATTTCTGATGCCTAAAACACATTACATATTGTCGGTAGTGTTGCATCAAAACCTTGAGATCAAAGCGGTGCGTAACATTTTCAAAGCATAACACCCAAAATGTCACCTCTATGATCACTGTCTGTGTGTGTGTGTTGTTGCTCTGAGTGTGTAACAAGGCAGGTCTGTCAGGAAAAAAAAAAATCTTCAGACAAAATTTTCACAAGCCTTGACTCTGGTTTTGTGCAGCCTCAAAAGAGGCTGCTGCATGAAGAAAACACATAATGAAAGCATGTCACTGTCAGATGTTCACATAAAATATTAACTAATCTGCTTGTTTGTTTTGCTCCAGTTGCTGTGGCGTGAGAACGCGTCTGACAAATTATAATCAACAATCACTGAAAGATGAGTCTCCAATAACACCAGTGACTCTTAGGGTTTATTGATTGTTGCTTTTTTTACTTTATTCTGGATCATGTAATTCTTCTGAGTCATATGTATATAACATTGATCCAAAAATATCTACCAATCTGATAAAGGACAAACAGTGTGTGTGTTTAATTGTGGTATAGTGGTACACATGTGGTGTCATGGCTCTATATAAGTATTTCAACCATGTGCTCATTTCCTAACCACTAAAACTGATGCATTAGACTGGATTTAGTTATTGTATAGTTACTATAACAGCACCGTTTTTGTCTTATGACTGAAGAATTTGGCAGCTAATTAGGACTTTATTAAAGAGGGACGGTGTATTATTTTAGCTTTCTTATTGCCAGAATTATCTCGGATTCATTTAGATTATTTGGGTATTTAAATATCAAGAAAGGTGCAATGAAAGAGTGTTTCCCAAGTTATCAACCTTCAGTATCAGACTGTGTATTAGTGTGTGTTTTTGACAATGCAACAACAGTTGAAAGTGCAAAACAACAAACTAATTTAAAATCTGAACTGACAGGTTAAAAGTTACTGCATTTGAAAACGCAGTCCAAATAAATTGGTTTTCAGTCAAAATGTCACATTTTGCTTTCTGATTGCATAATTATTAAAATATGTCAGTGAGAGCAGGTTTTATAACAGTTAGATAAAGCATAACGTATTGTTTCTGTGAGTAAAATAAACACAAGAGAATAAAACGGAGATTATACAGGAGATGAAATAATCAGTATTCTAATGTCATGGCCCAAATATAAATTTTATTTTTCAGACAAAGTATGATAAATGAATGAGAAATAGTTCATTTGAGCTATGAACTGATTTCACAATGTTTAGCTGGTGAACTATGAACATAAATTAATTGATTTTAGCCTGACTGAACTTCATTTGGAATGACTTATTGCAAAGGATGGACATGCAGAGCGTTGTATATTGCAGACCTTGACTTTAACATCTTCCTTTACAATTTTCTGTCTCTGATTCAGCTTAGCAACAGGTGGGCTTATCTTATCAAAGCATGACTAATCCTTTACACACGCATTAAATCACATCTAAACCGGAGAGCATAAAAGATCCTAAATGGAGTGCTAAGGGTTTCCTAATAACTTACACAAGTTTGCTTTCTTGTAAAATGTGATGAAAAACAGTTTATTATTCAGGCTGCTGTAAGAAAGTCCAGGTGGTGGGAACCTTGAAGACTGAATTTGCCTTACTGGATTTCATAACAGATGAAAAAGGTTATTTTTAAGAAAATGGAAATTGTGATCAAACCACCCAATTCCCTGGGGATTACAATACATAAATACATTAAATAAAATACTAAATGTGAAATTTAATCTGAAAAGAAATGCAACATCACCAAATGAACAAAGCAAAAGAACAAACCACAATAGCAGTACTACTCCTGAGTTTGTCTACATTAGATTATTATGTGAATTTAATTTTAAGCAGAAGTTTTCACATGAGATGAGTAATACACATTCCTGACACCAGTGACAGCAGTTTCATCTTATTTCAGTGACTGGTGGCTGAAATGAGCCAAGAAATATAAACCTGGGAAATAAAAAGGAGGAAGGAAAACAGATATCTTACTGACAAAAAAGTGAGTGAAGGCAATAAACGTTGGAGTAAATTGGCACACAAAGGTGATACACATAACTGATCTGGTTCATATTATTCTTACTGGCTCCATCATTATACACCAGAGGTAAAAATGATTGATGCGTTTTTACGGAATTTCAAATAACTTCATCTACTTTGATATGCATTAAAATTCAGCTCATAGCTTCGAACCACTTTGCGAAAACAACTTAAATCATATAAAGGACTGGTTTGTTGGAATGAGCAAAATTTTGTCATACAACTAATATTACAAGTCACATTATAGTTCAATAAAGAAAATGACAGCTTCTTTAGCTGAAAATAGTGTGAACATTCATGAAACTCATGGCTAGATTACAAGTTAAAATCCAAAACAACAATCAAAAATAACACACAAAACATGATAAATCCAATTTGTTTTTTTCCAGTCAAGGAAATAATATTAGAAAATCTAGAAAAAATATATTTATACATAGACTGTATGTTGAATTTCAGGTTTACGGCATAAACCGTTCTATTCTGGCTCTTGCCTGTTTTTATAAAATAATGTAGATATGTGCTCTCTATCAGCTTTAGAGAATACGATACTAAGGGTATAACAAATATGTTCAGATAATGAAATAAGCCATTACATGATAATGGGATCACAAGACCCGACATGACTTTTGTAATATTTTTATATAAAGTAGAGGTCTTACTTTTTGTTTGGTTTCTCACATAAAGGTTTGCAAAAATCACAAACTGGGGAAAAAAAAATCCTTGCAGAGCAAACCTATTGAGATTTGATCAAAGTTTCTAAGCTAGATCAGTGTTGATATAAAAAAAAAATAGACTGAGCTGCTGTCTAAAGCACTCCACACCAAACTACAGCAAGAAAGATACTGTAACGATAAAACACTGGAGGTTGGAGATCGACCTGACTCTGCTTATTTGGCTGTGTACAGATTTTACATTTGAAAGAGCATTAAAGTGGGAGCTGTGGGAACATGTGGCAGGACCCAAGGCTGGCCCAACCCTGCAGCTGCTTAGTTTGCTTATGCCTTGGGCCGGCACTGGCAGGACCAATAATGAATATGGAAAGCCACATGTTTGTGTTCCATGCCCCAAATTATGTTGAGTTTCTGGTTCTCCTTATTAACAGTAAGGCAAAGTGCGCAGAATTCCAATATTACTGGAACTGACAAAATGTGGAAAAGATGCTTAAATGTAGCCTCATATCAGCAAAATAGCAAAAACAAAAACATTGTGCATTATACATCATTTGGCTGCAGTCATTTTCCTAAGCTGCAGTCAGCGACTGCTCTGATAGATGAGGCTCAGAGCCAAAGTAAAGTTGCAAAATGCTTACGACCTGCTCCTGACCTTCTTCTCCACAAAACTTTGTCGATGTTTTTGTTTTTTAAAAACTGAATGCAGGCACGAAAACCTGCATATGTTCCAGCTGTCTGCTGCTCTCACTATTATTTGCTGACTGACATGCAGCTGGCTGTTAATATTTTGCCCACAAGTGGAGTCAGGCACTTCAGCCTTGGAGGGGGACATCAAGCACTTGTGTTTCTGCATGCTAATAAAGCAGAGTACACCCATTTAGCTGGAAGGCAAGTCTGTTCTATTTGCATACCACCACACCCTTGATATTACTTATTAATCTTTTGATGGGTCTTCACAGTCCAAAATGCAGCAGTTCTTAATTAAAATGTGTTTCTATCAGCGTTGCTAATGACCCGTAGCTTGAAATGTGCAGAATTTTTTATTTTTTTCCCCCAGGAGTGGCGGCATGCTGCCAGGAGTGTGGGAGGTGGCTCAGTGACCTTGCTTCAGTCACGACTGGTTATGTTAGCGCTTTGTGCTGAAGTGATTCTTGTTTTTTGGTTCAGTAAATGTTATAAAAAAAATGCTGAATATCTACAAAATGGCAAGTGTGTTTGTTTCTGCTTATCTTCAAGGCACAAGACGTGCATATGTAACTGTGTGACCAAATGTACTAGTTAAAGGCGTAATATTCAAATGAGAACAAAGAAGTTAGCTGACAAAATGAAGCAGCACAAAAAATGCCACTGAAGTGACAAAAACTGAAAGACAATGAGAAGAATTAATGGATTATCAGGATGCAAGCAAAATGAAATTTGTTGGAGAACCATTTAGAAGAAGGGAAAACCGGAGCATGTCGATCCAGACTTTGTTTTTGTCCCTTTTATGAAACTTATGAAAAGGAAGATATTTTCTCCAGAGGCTATTTGTAACTGATGTTCTGCACTAAAATACGACTTAATGACTGCCTCATGGCAAAACAGAGAAAACATTAAAGTGATCATAATGAATCCAGAGGCTTTTAAAGCAACCACTCATGAGAGTTTTGCACTCCCATGAGTCAGAAAAGTAAGTACTTTTCTTACTTCCTGTCGCAGTAAGCTCAGCTGCTTTGCTATTGTTATCTTGTTAGTTTGTTACCGGGTTCTCACTGTTGCTTGTGTTGAGCCACTTTTACACTGCAGTAGCCTTTGGCATCATCACATGGGTAATCTTTGGATATTAATTTGAGACTTCTTAAAAAAAAAATGTAAAGAAAGAAAAATGTTTCCTTATTTTTCAGTGCAGCAACTAATGTTCATGGGCTCCACTACACCTGTCGCCTGAATCTACAGAACTTTGTGTGAAATCAAGTCTCTTACTACATTATGAGTTTTATTATCCGTGTCTTTTTGGGCTCTAGTCCAGATTCTTTTGGATTTTTGCCTGGCGAACTTCCTACTTCCTATAGTCTCCTCCCTCATCTGGGTATTCACTTTTACGAGCGAAAATGCCAAGAACATTTAGCCAAAAAAAACTCACCTGTGTCTGCGACTGGGCTTAATGAATTCTCCATCGAGCAGCAGCACCTATGTAGTAAAATCAACATTCAGTTCATGCTTGGCATCAACACTGATTACCTACTTTAGGGCTGTAATTCTCCATCTGAATTATGGGCACAGTTAACAGTGTGGTAGTACACACTGTTATCTATCCCCAGGTATCAGTTCAGTACCTGTGCTGCTTTTAACAGAGACTCTAACCTTGAATCAAACTCCTTACCTTAAAACATTATAGCTTACAATCTGTTCTCAGTTTTGAGTCCCGTTTAACAATCCAAACTGTGGATGATTTCATAAAACTATTTTAAAGACTACAAACACCAACATTACCTGAACCTATTGAGTCTTCTATTAAACATTATTACCAGCTGCTTTTACAGTAGTTTAATTATTGTTTTAATTCAAAGTTGTATAATTTAGTAATAGTTTAAAAGCCTGAGTTCTAGGCTATGCAGTCCATGTTATGTTGAACTGATGTCTCTTTATTTCTTGCAAAAAATATGTCATTTGTAATACACATTTGTAAAATATTTAATATCCTACATGATCAAAATCCAGATATTGAATTTAACATATTTCATAACTTGAATTGTGAATAATTGTGACTATTGTACATATTTAGTGAAAGAATAAGTGACATAAGGATCTGCCTTAAAATGACTGAAGGAGAACCATCGTTTGACATTCATCCTGTAAATGCATGCAAATAAAGCTAAGGATTATAATGAGAAAAAGGTTTTTATTTTTATTTGCCCAGTGGGACAAGATGACAATTAACAGAATAACTTTGCAGAAAATCAGAAGCTGAAAATTAGAGGGTGTAGGCATTTGTGTGAAGTGGTTGGGTGGTGCTGGTGTAAGGGGACACTTTTTAAACAGATCTGATCAGAAAGGCACTTGAATTGGAGCTTGTTGCCAGGCAACAAAACAGATAAGAGATGGAGGAAGGTGAAGAATCTTTACAGTAATTAGTCAAACCAGAGCGCCGTGGATCAGCTTAAATCTCCCCCCAGCTTCTCGTCTGGCATCACAACATAATATTCCACTTTGAGTGTACTCTGCATCCAATTTAAAGAAAGGCAACAGCAAGTTGAATTTGGATGTGATGAACAAGCTACAGAAATGCGGGACATGTGCAAACACATTTAATCATTTAATTCTGTTTGAAAATCTACCAGAAGAGTACAATTTGTCAGAAACATCTGTTAGTGACAAGATGACAAATATAAGGACTTACAGTAGTGTTGACAGCAGAATATGGGACGCTTCATGTCAGCGTCGCCAGCAACAAATGGCAGACCATAACAATACAAGCTGCTGCAGTCTTAAATGACAGCAGCGCAGACGAGGGTAGGAGCCAGAGCACTGTCATTAGGCTGCAGGGTGACTACTGAGACAAAACGCCAAGAAAAGCTTGAAATATTAAAATGATTTTATAGACTTTGCACACAGGATCATTTGCTGGAATATTTCTCCCTCTATATAAAAGAAGAGACTGACTGTACATTTGTGTTTTCAGCCAAACTGTACAGATCAGGTATTTGTGAAGATCTGTTTTTCCCTGCCAATACTGACTTCAGCAGATTCAGGTTTTTTTAAGAACAATAATAAATGGGTTTCAACATCTTTATTCCTTGCATTTGCATCGAGTGTCACCGTTGATTTATATTAGGAGTTGGGATAAACTCTGAGCTACAAATCAAGAGTTTGGAAAATATTTGCGCTGTGATAAAAAAGTTGAGAAGTTCAGATGTTCAATGATGACATCTGATACTAATTTACAGAAGACATAATTTGGAGAATATTATCCATTTATTTCCACTAAATTTTAACTAACCAACCAGGAAAACAAACCCAGCTTTATTACGGTTAAAAGTTGAGCTCCAGGCAGCAGAAACCACAACATGACAGATTTTCAACCTCTGATCTGTGGAGAATTGGCTGCCATTTTACCCCAAACGCTATCACAATCCACAATCATTACTACTGTATTCACTTGCCTGGATAAATAGCCACAATTCATGTGAGGGTTAGTTTCTACTGTGAAAATTGCAGCCTTTCCCAAAAATACAGACACCTGTATGAATTATTCAGCACTCTGAGCTCTATCAAAGGCTGTCAGAAATGTCAGGCAGTTGGAAGTAACCTTGGTTGCCCCCAAAGGATGTTGTCTCTCCATCCTGTGGTAGGGTTAGGGGGCCTCCACACACTCAAGCACTCACATACACCTGACCAAATGCCATAGATTTTTGCAGGGAAACTTCCCATCCTCTATCCTGCAGGGTGAAAATTTGCTTAAAGTTCATTATAACTGCAGACAGTAAACAGTTTATCTTTTTCTTTGAAAGGTTGAAGTTGATCATTTCAAAATATTCTTTACAGAATTGTTTTTATTGAGCCATGCCATTTAATATCACACCACAACATTTCATTCTATTGTAATGCATGTCCAGACTTTGACTAGGCTGCTATGAAACCTTCAGTCTTTTTGTGTACTTTGAATCACTGTCCTGCTAGATAACCTGATAGACCTCGAGCCAAAATTGGTGAACGGACTTCAAATTTCTGCTCCATCAATTAACCTTAGATCAGGATGTGAAATGTTGCTGCTTGGGGTCTTTTAGCTGCTTCATATTGTATCAAATTACTTTGTGGTTCAACAGGTTTGGTAATAGTCAATTGGGTGTGGGTGGTGAAACTGACCACCTACCAAAACAAGTTGATCAGTAATTTGTGATTTAACAATAGCAGTCAATTATATATTAACATAGGATCACATTAGTTTGGATAGATTTTTCCTTTAATAAAACTTTTTTGGTTATTTTTGTCTGATGCATCCAAGTGTGACGAGTATAACAGAATAAACTATTTGAACTGAAAAGCATACTTTCTCACAGTTCTGTACTACCCAACACAGGTTTAATTCAAAACCAGCCTGCATAAGAGAGCATCACACAGGATTGGCTCAAAATGAATCGATAAAGGATAAAATGACATTGCTAAACACAATGCAAGAGGCAGCTATTGTCCTATTTTCTAAAGACTAGACATAAGCTGCATCAACATGAGAATTATCTACAGTATAAGCAAGTTACACTTATGCTTAACTTGGACTTATGTTTCAAGTCAATTGGGCAGAAACATAAGATTTCTTTAGAAACAATAAGGCAATTCAAAAGTTTTACTAGGATTTGTAAAAAGAAAAAAAAAAAAGAGGTATTTGTATGGGTGATAATCCAAAGTTTTCTCAAGTGCAGATCAACAGAGTGTTGGAGGAAAGCAAATGTGCTGGTATGATTACTGTGCAGGTTTATTCCCATGTGTGGAATGTGAGGGGTTGCTGCTAATGGGATGGTCTGTTATCTGCAGTCGCCATGGAATAGATCCACAGATCCCAGGAGAGTAACAGAAAATGTGATTTTTAAATGGAGTACATGGAAAAACATGCAAACCGTTTATAGTTTTATGGCTATAAAAAAAATATTGGCTAGGTGTTAATTTTGGACATTGAAAACTTAAAAACCCACAACACAGCAGTGCAAATAAAGCGGGGGATTTATTATATGTAAATACATTTTTAAAGAATTACCCTTAATGTGTAAAAAAAACCTCTGCTTCGGTTTTTCCTGCTACCTCAGAAAAGGCATATATTGAAGGGTTTTTGTGGGTGTTGAGAGAATACAAGCACATTCAAAAGTGTGATGGCAGACAGTGTAACGTGAAATGAAGAAACTTTATTCAAAATTTAAATAAATAAATAAAACAGTTCTGAAGCATCAGACGCAACTAAGCCAGAAGATCGAAACAGCAAAGCAAGGTGAGAATGGCCAAAAGGAAACTAAGTCACAGGAGAAAATCTGGTAGTGGATGTGCTGAGATGAAAAGAGACTAAAACAATGCAGGTGTGGCAATCAAAACTAAACTACAATACAGAAATCCAAGATATAAATTAAAGCAAACAACAAAACGAAACAAAAAAAGGTGCAAACTGAAGCAGTTGTACAGAAACGAAGCATTAAACTTAAACTGTCTCTAAATATTTATGTATTTATTCTCAGTCTTCATTTCAGTTATACAAAATAAGCTTACTTTAGACTATCTCAGATTAAACAGTTAATTATTTAATGGTGATATAAAAAAGATTTTTTACTCCGAAGTTTGTTTGCTAAATGATCATGTTGGTTTCTTCCAATTTATAAAATAAGGAAACCAGCAGATGAGTCGGACATTAACACAGGCAGAAAGACAGACTGGGTAACGAAGGATCCAGAAACAAACAATGAAGATCCAGGAGCTTAAATACTGAGGAGTGTGATTGTTGACATGGTTCATTAGTAACAGGGTGCAGCTGGAGAGAAGGCAAACAGGTAGATCGAAGGAAAACCAACAACCAACACAGAGCTGAGCAGAAAAATCAAGAAAAGGGGAAAAATAACACCAATCTAAAGGAGCAAAATTAAAATTCACAAGAAACAAAATACAATTATAAACTAAGAAACTAAATGCAAAAAGAATTTGTATGGCAAGACCATTTGAACAAGAATTACTAAGGGAACTGAACAGAATATGGCAAGGTGTAAACAGGTATTAATAAAAAACAAGGAAATTAAGAAAATACAAACACAGAATAAAACACAGAACACACTGGATTATGATGTAAACCACAGACCCTGAGCAAGGAAGTCCATTTAGCCAGTTTCAAATTACTACTAACCAGTTAAGAGAGAAGGTTCGTTAAATTATAACAATCCACTTTCACTTGGTTTATCTGATTGGTCTTGTGTTGCTGAGCCTAAATTGTTAATATAACCAATAGGTGGTCATCAGATACACTTCAGCTTGGTACTATGCTTCATCAGGTTCACCAAGTTTTAAATCATCAGATACCACCACTTACCATTTACTGATAAATGAAGCCTAATTAAAGAGTAAAAGTGACACATCATCTCTTGTAAATTTGACAACCAAATCCATACCACCCTGCAAAGGCAACTTAGCTGCAGAATGCCTACAAATTGTCACTGAAGATACTGAGCTAGTCTTAAATTGATCATATTTTATAAAAAAAATAAATTAAAATAAATAAATAATAAAAAAAATCTCCCTAAAATATTGGAGGTTTGCAACATGGAGTAGGCCAAAATGTTTCTGTGTGCTGAAGCTTTTTTTTGACACACCACAATGGAAAGATTTGGATCAGTAAGCAAATACTTTCAGCTATTTTGTGTTTCTTATGTTTTTGTATAATAATGATGTCCAACCTCTCGATTCAGATTCCAGGGTAGCCATTTAACTTTCTTCAGTCATCTAAAGAATCACTTCCCAGCTGTTATCCAGTGTTGGAGATTTTCAAGCTTTGATAATCCCCATTTTTAAATAAATGTATCAATGTCATGCTCAGCTTTGTTCATATTTACCACTTTATTGCATTTTAAGATATGCATTTTACTGACAATAAATAAAAGGTTATATAACTTTAATGAAGAGTGCAGCTGACAACAGACAAGGACATGTTTGTGTTGAAAACAGTCTCTTAAATGTCATGACTTTTCAGATACATAGCCAATCTTCAGACTATCCCAACTAGGAACAGTCTGAACTCGAGCCTTCAAGCTGAAACATCCAAAGAAAAGGAGAAGAAATTCTGTTTCAGGGTGTGGAAATGCCACAGCTATCACGTTTTAAAGTGAGGCATCTCTTTGAGTCCTGCCTCTGTTCCCCCCAGCCTGCTGTCTCTCTTCATCTTCCTCCTCACCCCCTCCGTTTTCATCATCATCCCCTTGTCCCCCACATGCGTCTGCTGATGGATGAGCTCATTTACTGCAAATCTCTTTCGAGTCAAAGCGGAACACTGCCGCTGCCTTTCTGCTACTTCAGTGGGAATAGAGATCTCAGCGTATGAGTACAATATGTGCGCACACGAACGCACAGACAAAATTCATGTTGCTCTAAAAATTGGTTCTTTAAGAAAATGTTTTGCCAAGTGGCTCTACGCGTGTATTCAGCAGCTCTGAAAGAAGATCACATTTGTTCTAACAACACTGTGAAGGGCTGATATAAATGCAATAACACACAGCAAAAGATGGACATTTTTTCATCTTTCTTTGTAATCTATAGTACTTGTGAATTGACAAAAACCCTGAGAGCACTTTTCTTCAGGCAACATTGTTTTATGGTAAATCAAAGATTTTGCTCCGCATTGTTTGATTCATCCTAGTGACAATCAAAAAAGTAAAACTATGCTTTTTAAAAATATATATTTCCATCGATAAGCTACTCCATCTTGATGTGTCACTTTTGATACCCACCACCTTTCTTTATCCTCCAGGCCAGACAGCAGGTTTCTGCAACTGCTCCAGTCTCACAATAACTATGATGAATGCAACGTCCACAGGAGCAAAGCAGCCATTTGACACTTCATCCCCCTTGATGCATTATCAACTAATATACCATGGATCGGTGACAGCTTGTCTGAAGCCTCCTGATTTGGTGTAACTGGCCTCTGCTGAGACCTCCCATGAACAAATGTGGTTGTAATCATATCACAAATGGCAATGTCTAACTTCAAAAGTATTTGGTTAGTGTGGGAGATCAGAGACAGAATCTCTTTGAACGATTAGGAAATATGACTCTGCCCAGAGGACATTTAAAGATCCTGTTCTACTCAAATCACAGAGGCTTTTTAAAAGTAAACTAGTGTCCTAAGCGGGATTTTTCTTTTATTTGATTACAAGTCCAAAGAATCTTTGTCATCTAAGGAATAAAAAGAATCTGCAACACATCCGATGTCCTCGAGAATGGAGAATGATCCGTATCCATTGAAACGAGAGGATGGATGCATGAAGCCAGTGGAAAGTGGGGGTAGACTGATGACAGAGATAGAAGCTCTGCCATGAAATGAAAGGGGTGACAGACACAAAGAGATATAAAAATATCACCAGAGAGGGATTCAAGAGACAGAAAGAAAAACAGGAGTGACCATCAAGGCTCTCTGATGCTTGTTAGCTGCCAGCTGGGAAGAGATGAATCACCAACAATAAAACGTATGGCCGGGAAAGAGAGCGTTTGAGGTTTTGCAGAATTAAAGCATTTATCTGGGGTGAGATAAATAAAGCGCCAAGGAGCTGTGAAGTTAATCCTGATTCAAGGCATCAAAATGATTTTATAATGATGTGTTTACAGGGGGTGGCGAAACCCATGTGAGAGAACACATTCAGCTTGTTGGTTCAAACAAACCAACAAGCCTTATTTTATTAGTCTTATTTATTTTAAAGGGTAGCTAAAACAAAAAGATTTTCAACCTATTTAGGAATACTGGTTTGTATTTTGTTCATAGGTCTACAAAATAAAGGGTGCATTCATTTCACTTTAGTCTGCTTTAATCAAACTCTAGTTCATTTGTCTCAAAAGTCTGGTTTGTTTGGGAAGATGTGAATGCGCAAGTGAAGTAGAGGGAGAAATGGCTTGTGGTTCTCTACCAAAGACGAGAAATCCTACACAAGCTAAATTCTGATGCTACTCCATTTTTATTTATATTTTGTGAAGAAGGAAGTTGCCCTCGTGTCTTCTTCAGAGGTTTTTGTGTCGCTTCCTTCAGTAGTTCTTGGTGCAGCGCCATGACAGGCAATAGGGGGAAAATGTTTTTTCATGTAGTTTGGATCGTTTGACGCAGTGCTATGTGAAAGAGAACTGCATGAGCTGAAAAGCTAACAAATGTGCAATTTTGGTCCCCAGAGCCTTGAATATGGCTCTGGGGACCAAAGCCCAGTTCTCTCTGCAATCTTTTACTCTATTCAAGAGTAAAAACATCCCTAGTGTCTACTTTCCTGTAACTTACCAGGTTTTTCACTTTTACTTCAGTCAAATCTACATAAATTGTGATCAAGACTAATTTAGCTCTTAATAATGGGAACTAGCACTAAAATTTAGATCTCTAAAAAAATACATAACTAATTTTGTGACAGCATAAAGTAGTCCCCCATCGAATACTGATCCAGTATTTTTGGATTCATCTATTTGTGGGTTTTTCTGTGGAATGTAACTCCAAATTATTTGCAGAACAACCAGTGCAGAATTTTTCTGGACAATATTCAAAATAATATAGCGCAAGGGAAGCTGACAGTTTGCTAATTTGTATAAATACAAAAAATAGCATTTTCAATGCTAATTTGGTATTAGATTGAGACAAGCGCGATTATGGCTAACAATGAAATAGCCATATTTCTGACTAGTTTTGTGACGGTGTTGTAAAAGTAAAAAACTTGGATTTGAAGAAGGGAAAGGGTTGCAGGGGAATCCTTAAGTTTTCCACAAAATATTGTGAAATCAGCATTGTGCATTTATCTAGAAAAAGAAAACTCAAACATACATTTTTTGGCATTTGGCTTCAGTGCCAAATGTCATAAACTCAATTCCTGGTACCAGTTGGTACCAGGGAAAACAGCAGGACAGGAATATGTAAAACTCGAGCATCATTAGCATCGCTCTGCACCAAGCATCACTGTAAAAAACAGATGATGTAGAGTGCTTTGCCTTGACTATGTAAGCCCCCCCTCCACATACCCAAATTCAAATCACTCCATTAGATTAAAGTTATACTGAAAAACTTTGATTAAAATGGCTGAAAATAATTCAGGTCATATGTTTTTGTTAGAATCACGTTAGTGTGCGATCAATCAAAATTAAAAGTAGAGATATATTTCAAAATCAATACTAATTTTCTGTTTTTGTTTCATAAGTCCACCGGCTCACGCTTTATCTTCTGATCACCGCTTTTCTCATTCATGAAAGAAAACTAAACCTTTTGAAGGCAAACATTGAACCCAGATCTTTACTTTTCAATAGATATAAATAAACACAAGTGTTTTCTAGATCGACCAGAACTCTTGTCACTAACAAGAAAACAATGGAGAAAAGAAGCAATCGGTGGCTTATTTTCATCTGTAACCTTCATATGCATCAGCATACGAAGTGTAAAAAATGTCTTTTTGTACTTCACACAGCTGCAGGCCCAAACATTCACAACATTTATCTAAAAATAAACCTCACTAAGCGTGGAGAATAGCAGAGATAAGAAGAGAGAAGATAGGGGTAAAAATCTGAATTTGGAATATAAATTGGTACATTAATTATCTGATTCAGTTAAAAGGACAATCAGCAGCTTCTTCAACATTATCTTTTCATGCTCAATTTTTAAAATATGACTTGGATGCCCTGGATGACAGAAAGTCTTTATTGCCAACCAGAAAGACGGTTTATACTTTTATAGTAAGAAAAGCAAGTTTTTGATACAATTCTATGAGGAAACAACACAATACAAATCTATAAGTTCATACGATGCCAATGAAAAATGTACATACACTCATCAATGGCATGAATTATTTTGGGGGTTTGTGCACAATTAATTGTAATTGATTTTTTTTATGGACAAAGGTTATAAATTTGAACTGCTAAGGCTCAAACCAATCATAAAATGGATAATGCTGGAACTCCAGTGTTACTGTCCAAGTCTACAGATGAGGTAAAAACTGATCTATTTGGTGTCAAGAAATGTATATGAAATCAATCTGTGACTTTTAAATTTAAGAAATTGCAGGGAATAATGAAAGTTACCCTGAAACGTCAATTAAGAGCAAGATTATTGAAACATGGACAGAATTGAGTGCCATAGCATTTACGGTAGAGGCAGCGTTTATGTGCAGAAAGGTGCTTTTTGGGGAAGATTTGATAAGAAAATCTACATGTCTTGCATGAGGTTAAATGGACAAGGAACACGGATATGGCATTAAAATGGAATAATCCAGCAATGAACAACAAAATTCAGAAGCCTAAATATAGAGGGAAGGTTGTAAAGTGATGAGAGAACCAGAAAAACTAATCAGAAGAAATGTGGTACAGTTGTGGCAATGAGGAAGCAGGGAAACTGAGACAGAGGAGAATTAACACAGAGGAAGCTGAAATAAATCTCACAGTAATCTAAGAAAAATAAATTCAAATGTACAAGAAACAGAACACAAGAATAAAGAAACAAACCAAAGATAAATGAATAAACTATTATGGCAACACCTTGACAATGATATTAAGCACAGAGAAATTAACTGAATAAATGACCTATGGAACATAAACAACCCTAAAGAAAATGATCAAACACAAACAAACAAACACTCAAGGAATGTGGCACTAACAAGATAACAAGCAAGCATCATTATAATATGGAGTCGATAAAGCAGTGGACTTCTGGCGAGTCCTCAGACACAACCATAAAACATAATGAACCAGGTCTGAAAACTGGCTCCATTTCAGGAACTACACTAATTTTTAAGACGTTTATCATTTCTGACAGTCAAAGGTGATAAAAAAAAATTAAAAAAACATTTTCTGCAAGGAGAGAAATGAATGATAACGCCCTAAACAATTTGGAGAAAGCCCAAATTGTTATGATCTATCAGATTTTGTAAGTTTCCAATACGTTAATTGATTACATTTAATTTACATGGAGGCACATTTTTAAAAATAAAAATTCCAAATGAAGGTTAAAATTGAGAAAAAAACTCAGAAAAAGACTCCTGACTTAGCCCTTCAGAGCATATCCTACAGAAGCAGTGTTCGGGTCAAGCATTGCACAAAGTGTCAGAAACATCTGTTCCATCTGTTTTGTGCTCCAATGGACAGTGTGCCAAGATATCAACGCACACAGCTCCAAAAATGAATCACTGACACGTCTGTCATACTTGATAAAAGCGGGAACAATAATAATCCTATTGAAACGGCACAGAAAGAGAAAAATTGGGTTGGAATGCAGCTTTGTGCACTCAATACACATGCACTACCGACACTGTGGCTAACAGAAATCCAGCCTTTTCTGTGCTTTTCAGGCTCTGGCAGAGGTATTTTATGTTTCAGACAAACTGCTGCCACTGTGTCCTTTGAGGGGTGAAACACATGGATGGTGTGTGTGGGTGTGTGTGTGTGTGTGGAGGGGGTGAGGCTGTAAGACTGGCTCATGACCAGGCTAAGGAGCGAAGTCATCGCTGGCAGAACGGAGTTCGCTGGGATGTGACAAGTATGATCTTTGGGAAACAGATGCCGTGGTTCAAACACACCCCGGCCACTGTGAACTTCCTGCTATTTGCCATCACATCTTTAAAAGTTATAAATATAAATAATTACGTCCTCCCGGTCAGCAAGAGGTAATCGTTTACGATCCACGCCCATCACCTCATGCCTGCACACTCTGCTCTATATAAAACCCCTATGTACATTTCTCTGTCAGCTCACTTAGCTTTTGGGCATTTCCTTTATTTCTGTTTATCTTTAAATCCACCATCTACTCTCTGCCATTTAGCAAGGCTTACTTTGTTAAGTGTATCCATTTGAGTGAGCAGAAATGTCCTGTGGGGAGTATGACACGGTTGGCCCTCTATACCCTCTAAGAAAATGGGTTTCCAGTCAGGATGTTGGCCTGCCGCCTTTCCTGGAGACTGGGGATTCTCGTTGGATCAAGAAGGGCTTGGCAGCCTGGTCCTGGCTGGGTTGCTTACCGGCACCTTTGTTTGTGCCCTACATCTCCGAGCCGATGCCTCATTCCGGTCAGAAGGTTAGCAAGTGGAGGGTCAGCATGGATGTGTCTCATTTTTCCCCCTCGGAGATCTCTGTCAGTGTCAGGGATGGATTCCTGGAAGTTGGAGGTACTGCTCTGTTAATTAACCCCTCTGAAAATGTCTGGCATAAGTGTTAATTAGTTTTACTCACAAGGCAGATTTTTAATCCTGATAAAGCATTAATAATCTTATCTCACATCATCATCTGAGCAAGGGGAAGAGTCTTCTAAAAATACTTTCCCCGCACTTCACAGAATAAACGACGTACATCTGAAACCGTGAAAAAGCTGAACGCTACAAATTTAGAAAGCTGCTTAAATATCGTGCTTGGGGAAATTAAAATCACAGCTCTGTGGAAGAAATTAATTTCTGTGCTGAGTGGTTTCTCAGTGTCGGTCGATTCTTCTGTGTCCTCGTGTATCTCCCTATAAACACTAATCTTTCCCCAGGGAAACACGAGGAGAGGCCTGACGAGCATGGATTTATCTCCAGATGTTTTACAAGAAAATACAGGTAGACAAAGAAGCCACAGTCATTAACCTGCTGATATTTAGGATTAAGCCATCACTGATGTTGGTCCCCCTTATTTATTTATTAATAATTGATTTCTGAAATGCTTAAGCAAGAAAAATAAAAGAGATCTATATCTGTTTCAGTGTTAACAGTGTTTGGTGTGGTGATCTAAACAAGAGTTTGTGATTTGAAGGCTTCCAGCTCAAGTGAACGTTACCAAACTTGAGTCCTCACTCTCAATTGATGGTTTCCTGACTGTAGAAGCTCCACTTCCTGAAGCCTCAGCTCCTGCTGCCATCGTCATCCCGATAAAGGTTATCAAATATGAAACTCCTTTAAAGCTTAACAAATTGAACAATATGGTTTTCATTTCTTGAATCTTGAATCTGAGAAGATAAAAAACGTGGATGAGCTGAAAACAAGGCCTAAGAATGGAAATAGTAATAATTAAATCTTATTTGTGGAAGTAATTTATGTCAAGACTTGGAAGATAATATATTGTGCAAAAATGACAAGCTGCAATTAGCTTGAGAAATTTGTTGCCTAGCAACATTAACACAAAAAGCAAGAAAAGTTGTGCTTTGCCAATTTGTTCCCTGCTGAAAAAGTGCTTTTTGGTAATAAATCATACACTGTTATACTGAAAGCCTGTTATTTTCTGAGGAAAATTATGGGTTGCACCACATTTCTGAGGAAAATTGTGGGTTTTCATGGCAACAAAGTGCCATGAAAAGTTTTAATGGCTTTCTTTCCAATAAGCACTTGTTGGATTGAGGTTGTTTCTTCTTGTCAGAGTGACCAACATTCGTCAGTTGTGGCTGGCTTGCCTATCTGTTCACTAGCTAACTTCCTAAAACCGGGAGTTAGTAAGATATCACGATCTTTTAACTCTGCTAAACTTCCACAGCGGGTGTTGGCATCCTGCCAATCTAAACCTCGACATATAAAACTTACAACTACTAGCAGAAAGGTGCACAGATACTATAACACAATTAAATTTACTGTTAAAATAAAAGGTAAACATATTACAAAAAAGTTTTGATGTGTTTTCACTGTGTACTGACCTGAAATATAGTAAAACAGGCTTCAGCAATGACAGCCGCAATGCCGCCTTTAGCATCCAGATTGCGTCTCAGGCAAACAGGAAGTCCGCCCTAAAATCAACCCGGAAGCAACGCCTGTAGTGACAAAGGTTCCTACTTCGTCACTACAGCCCCCATCTCATCCTCAGGAAAGCAATGTAAATGCCATGCAAAAATGCAAACAAAACATAATTTGTTCATATTTAGAAATAAATGCAACAAATTGTATTTGAAAAATATTTCAAATATATAAAACAAGCAAAACATTATAATGGTGACATTTTTATGTGCACACACATATCCTAATACTGTGGTTATTTAAATCGAGTTTTGTTTTTATTACAATAAAGCTGTAAGCAACATATTCACTTATGTATTTATTTTCATATTTGTCTGCAAATTCAGGTGGAGGCTGAACCAGAAATAAAACAAGAAGGTCAGGAGGAAGAGTCTCAATTAGAGGCCTGCAGTGATCAGGTCCATCCCAGCAGCACCACAGCTGGCCTGGAGCAGGAAGACAAGGAAACCAGAGAAAAGCCAGCTGGACAGTCCCATTCTTCACTGCCTGAGGAAGATAAATGCTTTGAGAGCATCCAAAAGTCTTCTGAGCACCACAAAGTCCCAGAAAGCCAAGAAAGCCTGGGTACATCCAACCTACTGGAACACAAAGAGCCAGTCGTGGATGAAGAGATCCAGGTGAAGGCAGAGGGAGCCGGGAAGCTCGCTCCGCCTGTGGAGCAGGAGCTGGGATCAGCTCCACTGAGTGACGTCCAAAGCCAGGAGCTGGAGGCTGCTAACATAGAGCAACAGCATACCGACTAAACACAAGAGTATTAGCCTGAATTGCCTGCCTTAAACCAGCTCCACAGATGCCTTTTTGTCATTAGCTATAGCGCCGTTAAAGCCTGCTGTGTTTTGAGCTCTAATAAAGTAGTATAATGTGAAAGTAAAATTTGTGTTGATCTATTACATCTAAAGTTAACCACTAAAAACTACATGATACAAGATTAAAGTAACTTAACCTCATTATTATTATTTTTTTAATCAGAAGTTGGTTATGACGTTGATGCAATTCTATTTGCACATCTTTTTCTTTGTCACTTTGACATCAATAAGTTGCTCATTGAAAGCACAATTCATTCAATTATGCTGTTACTATAGAAACAGCATAAGTGAAGTCCACACATGTAACCTAATAGCAGTAAATGAAACAGTTCATGTGAGTGCAACACATCACACAATGTCTTTGCCAACACAGAACCAATGAGAGTCTTTTTTTAGCCTTTCAGAGCGCAGCTCCTGTTGGAAACTTTTTAAATTTGCACCAATTATCCCCGTCGATTCCAGCACACAGAGAAGATTACTTTATTTTGCATCACACAATAGGCAGTGGAACAGCCCCAATTTTTTTTCCCATCCTCATTCAAAAGCCCTGGCGGGGCGCATGAGTGAGTTGGGTCCATCCTGGAGCCAGCGCACAGTGGTGCCTATCTGAGCCAGCAGTAAGCCCCGCACTAAGCTGCCGCCCAGTTCCTATTGCTGTCCAACAATAACACCACAGGTTCTCCAGATCCCTGGAACAAGGCCTGTGACTGGTATTGTTTTTTCTTTATTTTTAAAGAAAAACACACAGATGTAGGATGGATACTTTAATTGCATTTCTCAGTAAAAAGACATTAACAGAGAGGATTGCAGAAAACAAACTGCTTTTAACAAATAAGTCCATTGTCCATCAAGCAATCATAAACAGAAAAATGCTCACTTCAAATTAATACATCAAACAATTTTGCACAAATTAAAATGTATATATACAACACAGTATTAATGCATACAAAGATGAACCATCCAGGTCCATTTTATGATAAAGACATTAAGGCACAATCATTCCCTGTTTCACTAACAGTTCCATGTTAAAATGGATGAATTAATCTTCTGCTCAAGGATTTCTAATACACTAAGCTGCACACGCAAATTGTTAACTTACAACCTGATTTTAACACACCCTGCAGTTCGCATTTGTAAACAGTATCATCAGTAAGTGGGCATATTACACCTGATTATGCAATGAAGGCCTGTGGTACCTAATGGGGAGGAAAAAATCTCCCCATTAGGTAGATTTTTTCTACCTAATGGGGAGAAAAAAATCCCCATTAGGATTTATACCTATTGTATAAATTGTGTCATTTATACAATAGGTATAAATGACACAATTTATACCTATTGTGTCATATAGGTATAAATGCTATATGACACAATTTAAATACATTAATGCATTAATTATAATACATTAATATATTACCTGATTAATATGGGATTTTATAATATTGAGATAAGAAAAATCAATTAAACTAAATATGTAATCGATTTAAAACAGATCAGAAGTTGAACAAGCTGTATATTGGGTATCCTTGGAGTTTTTGGTCTTGCAGATATTAAAAAGCATCAGAAAGTCTCTTTGTGTTTTCAGACATAACAAAAAGTTTCATAAACCTTAAAATGTGTTTCTAATCAGTCTACAACCAATATTGAATAGTCCATGTCAGATATGAAGAGTCGGACCTTTTTCTTTTCTGTTATCTTTCGAATGCTACTGATCAATAGTAGCATTGATCAGGGCGCCCCTGACAGAGTGGCACCGTTGGTGGTGAGCCATATTGCTTATAGAAAAACAATTTGTGGAGAAAAGTGTTACTTTTTAAAAATTGTTAGTATTGTTCAGTGCACACAGCATAATTAAATCACATCACTCATGTTTTTTTTTTTCAATTCATTTATGTTTTATTATAAAGGACAAATTATTTAAATAAAAAGCAGACATAAATTAAATTATAAACTATTTATTGAAAATATTTATTGTGTACATAAAGAAATAAAAAAGTCAACCAATTTTCTTTATCTTTCTACTTATTCGGATTTTGCATAGGTGTTACAAAATAAATGTCTCAATTGCGACTTATTGATGATGCAATTAAATATTTTCTTATGGAAAATAAATGTTATATGACTTGACAGTCTTAGTTGTACTCGAGGAAGACAAAAGACCCAGAATGTATTACTATAACATGCCTGTTCGGAAGAGCTTTTTGTTGTATGAAAGTACTGTTTTATGAAATACTAACACAGACATCCAATGGGATTTTCCTGCTCTAATATAATCTAATCAGATTTTCTTCTCTAAGTGTTTAAATAAGATGATAGTTCAGTGAGCAGCTTTTATTTCAAACTCATAACTAATTGTGCAGATTTATGTGATCATGTTAGTCAGAGGGTGCCAGTTTAGACTGCTGGGGCCTCTTGGGGTTTAGGAGCCTCCACTTCCTGAATTTCCCCTTCTGGGGAGTCTTCGCTGCTAAAGAGGTAGTACGGTGGAGTCTGCCGAGCCTCGATGATGAGGACACCCTCAGGAGACAAGGAAGCGAAGACTGTCAGAGGGTCCACATCGGTGGGGATCCTGAAGAAACAGGAGAGAGGGAATGTAAATGTGAGGGCTTCGTTTAAGTTTGTTTACTTGACAGAAAGCTTCTGTGTATGTTTAGAATGCTGCAAGATATGTGGGAGACATAAAAGAAGCCGAAAAGATGGGGCGGAAAAGATGAACAGAGCAGGGAGTTCGCACAAAACTCTGTGACATTTCTTTCTGTGGAAAGGCTGTACAAACATTGTTCAGCACTGCAAGACTTTATTGCAACTTTGTCAATGCCCATAAAAACAACCTCCAGTTTGAAGGATTTTTAGTGCTGCACGTCTGAAGAAGATTGTTAAAAACTTTCACCGTGTCCTTGTTGGCTTTCACGGATTTTAGATGCTACAAAAATCTCTCATCCAGCAAATCTAGTTTGTAATAAAAACTCACCCTTGTTCAATCACAGCAAGAAAGAAAACAACTGCAAATTTCAGGAAATTAGATAATCTTAAATCTAGGTAAGTTAAACACCTGCTTATTTTCAGGACTGTGTGTGTTCTTCCCTCATCTACAGCTGTTATTTTCCAATGACAGAACTGGATAACTTGCTTTGAAAATAAGGTGAAACAGAATTGCAACATCCAGAAAATACATTATAGTCTAAAAGTTTACAGCAGACAAGAGTTTGATTGTAATGCTGGATAAATGAACTCTAAAAGCTGCTGCAGCTGCACACACAGACTTAAACTCCCCTCTTTGTCAGCCAGTATGGCCTAATATGGATACGGTAGGTGTGCTTGGTGAGCAGCCAACTGTTCTTGGGGAGTTAATATAAACACCGGGCTGCCATCAGGATGTTCAGCAGAGGAGGCGCCCGATCTACCCTCCGTTTAATTAGAGAGGACCCTCCACTGGCTTTCCACTCCTCTGTGAAATGCAAGTCAGAGTGGGCTGATGAACCTCAGACAGAGACATCACGTCATGTCTATTCCTGTGTTCAGATACCACATACTGTATTCCACTGAGATGTGAAGGTCCACTTCAGAGACTGTTTTTAAGATCAATGTTATCGTCTAAACTAAAATAATGATGCGGCTATACTCTGTGCATCAACAGGGTTATAGCTGATCCCATTTTTGACAGCTAGGATAACAGCAGCCCCAAAGAGATAAAATGCAACCCAAGGGCAGTGAAGTGTCACTAGGGAGGATAAATGGGGGCCCACAGGCTTGAAGACAAACACTGAGAATTGATAGGAAATACAGCAAAAGCACTGCAGAAACTGGAACTGAATATTGTTACTTTTTGTGAAAAACAAAAAAGGTTTTCCTAGTTTCACAACCTCTCAAACAGCCTGACGTTTTGTGAGGTAAGATGCGAAAAAACTTTAACAAGCTCAGAGGAAAAACACTGTGGACAAATAAAATTCAAATATATGGATACGACTTCTGAATAACCTGCAGTTTGAGCTGATTTCAATGTCCAAACTTTCACAGTAGGTGGTACAATTTGACACATTAACACATTAAAAAGAGAATCATAGGAAACAGTTAATATGGCATAGAACTCGTGGACAGAGACCAATAACTCATTAAGAAATGCACATTTTGTGTTTTGAGAGACAGAGAGATAATAGCACAGATATAAAGTGATAAGCAAGACATATTTTCTAAGTAAAGGCCTCTTATCTTCAAATTGCAAACAAGCTTCATGCAGTCACTGCTAGTTTAAGATGGAAATTAATAATGTCAATAACGATATCTAGACAACTGTTAACATTTTATGTTGTGTCATTATTGATTAAAAAACCCCCAAAATATTTAAATCACTAGTTACTCTCATGCCTTTTTTAGTGAGACCCTTGGGATAGACTTGGGATTGAAAAGTGAATATAGATAAGGTCTTTTCGGTTCTGACCTTGTTCAGTTCTCCCTTCTTAAAATAACATACTGAGCTTTTCACTATCCCATCTTGAAAGAAGCCACTACTTTATGGCGGAATACCTGCTTTTTCACATACCATGTCATCCGTCATAAT
The DNA here is from genome assembly GCA_903066815.1 of Brachyrhaphis roseni. Lineage (NCBI taxonomy): Eukaryota > Metazoa > Chordata > Actinopteri > Cyprinodontiformes > Poeciliidae > Brachyrhaphis > Brachyrhaphis roseni. Next base: position 29,506 of record CAEFZY010037766.1, read on the forward strand.
TAGGACCCGACAACATGCCAAACATAATTACAAAGTAAATTGCATTAACTTTGTGATTTATCAAAATTCAACATGTAGAAACAGAAAACAAAAATGTATGCCAATTTCTGAGTGCAGATAATGCAACTTTCAGGCAGAACTCCAACTTTCCTCTGCTAAAGCCCTCAAACATCAACACACATCTGCATAAAAACATGTTCCCTTGACTGTCTTCTCCATTTTGAAGAAGGGCATAGAGAAACTGACCTCTTTTTATTATCATATTTACACCCCCAGAGAAACAGGAAGAGTGTAAAGGACATAACAAATGATTCAGTTAGATACTTCTCTTCAAGAGTTGCTAGTTGTGCCATTAATTGTGTCACACATGATATACAGTAGTTCAAATTTTATTTTCTTACAGCCATACTGAAGTCAAAAGCTGATTTTTTTCCTAAATATTTCAGTGTGAGATTATGCTGCTGCAGCAAAAAATAAATAAATAGGAATAAGACATTGCACACACTTTTCCACAGGCCTCAATAACAATGTAGAGCTCTTTATCTTGTGTACAGTAGATTTCATACCTCTTTCAATTATGTGGAAAAATACTATAGTCTGCATAAAAAGTTACAGCCTGATATTACTATTCATAGACTCACTGTAGCATACACTCTGGTGACAAAACAAGATGCAGCTATGAGTTAAATGAAGGTGGGTGTGAGCCAGTAAAAAAAAAATGCTAATAACCTTTATGAGTTTACACACCACCCTCCCTCACCTTTCTTCACTCAGCCAATTTCTACAAAGCAAAGCCTCGACTTCTGACAAAGTCAAATCACTCTGGTGGTCCGTGATGTCGGCCCCGAGCGCAGACCTCATCTGTCTCCAGTTTGGGGAGCGTGTTTGACTTTGGCAAGTGTACAGTTTATCTCAGGCATTGATTTTGCGCAGCTGCCAGAAAACCATCAAGCAGGCTTTTACCTCGTGGAGATTCTGAACCCCGGAGAGACAAGATACAGAAACAGAACAAGGTGTGTATGCATGTGAGTGGAACCTATAACCTCTAGCAGACATTTCATCCAGGGTTATCACGTATCTTGTTGAGACACTTTTATGTGTTGTTGGGAAGTAAATGTCCTGCTACCTTTGGCCCCAGCTCGGAACATTTTTTGGTTAATAACTGATGTTCTTCTTGCTTGTTTGAAACATGTTACACACAAACCTCTTGGTTAGACTTTGGTTTAGGGCAGGGGGATCAGTTGACGTTGATAATTATTGATTAGTCTTTTTGTTTTAAATATCTGAAATACTGCCAAACTGGTGACATGACCTTTGCTATTTTAGTTAAAAATACAGTCTCTGCTGTACTACACATGTAACTCAAAAGTGCTTATCAGGCTATGCGTACAGTCTGTTTAGCCAGTGGATTTCTGCATTGGGGGCAGTTATTTATACATGACCTGTTATCATCCCATCCCCCACTTCTCTCTCTTCCAACCCTTTAAATATTTAGCCTGTCACTGACTTGAGGTTCTTATTAACTCAGGATCCATACTCAGACCCAATCTGACGAAGTTCCAATTTTGTATAAAATAGCACAGGGCTGCAGGGCACCTGTTTAATTAGCTAGCAGAATATTAGCAGAACTCGACTGACGAGCCTGAAAAAGGCCTGATTCACACCAAGGATTTGGCTCCTGTGTTTGAAGTCCTCCTACTGTACAATTAAATGGGACGAGATGCAGAGACAGGCAGGTTGAGGTAACTGTCTGTGTTACCAGTTTGGCTTGAAGGAGCTGCAACATGGGCACATTGTGGAGGAGTCTCTCAATCTGCAGACTTTTTAGAAGTGGCCCTGCTAAAACAATAACAAAGTTTAAATAATTGGTTGGAATGTTTCTTTGTTTTGTCATCTGGTCTTAAAGCAGAATCAAAGATATCCTTCGCTCTTCCCTTAAAGCAATTCTTTGAAAAAATTCATGTTATATATAATCATATAATGCCCACCACCTCTCGACCAATGACTGCTGGAAATAGGAACTAGTCCCCTTGCGCCACCCTGCAAGGATAAACTGGTTTAAACAATGGATGGATATTTATGGACTTATAGGGACAGCTCAGCTATCTTTGTTACCAATCCTTAAACTAGGCATAAGAAATTAACTTAATGAATGTATATATATGTAACCTTTATTTAACCAGGTATGTCTCATTGAGATTAAAAATCAATTTTTTAAGAGAGACCTGACCAAAACTTAAACTTAAATCTTCCTAAAGCAGAAACTACATTGTGGAAACACCAACGGTATTATAACTGATGGATTTTATGTTGAAATGCAGCTAAGCAGATTTTAGGTGCAAGTTTAAAGATTTTGCAGCGATGTCAGAGGCAGTGTCCACAAATGAACTGAAAGACTCTTTTTCTTGAGCTAAGCTCCCTATGAGTACGAATCATGTTACTATCCTGTGAATCTGAGGCTGTAGCATACACTATTTGATCTCCAACATAGCCAGGCTACCACAGGTTGTTCAGATATGTTGAAACATTATACTACATGAGTGAGAGGACACTCAGATAAGGGGAACTAATTCTTAAATATGAAAAAAAAAAAAAAAACTCAAAGCAAAGAAAAACAATAAACTGCAGGCAAGAATTTGCTGTAAAGCAGATAAAGACCACAACTTCTACACCTTTGATCCCAACATATCCTGCATCTTTTAGATGTATCTCTGCTCAAAAATAGGTAAAGTTATTGACTGAAGTACCACCTCAGGTTGCCAGCAGGTTTGTAGAGTCCTGCATGAAGCCTTCATCTGATTTAAGTGTGCTAAACGATGGAAACAGCTAAAAGACGCATTATACTGTCTCTGTTTGGACACACCAGCAGCATACAAATAGTACAACATCTAAAGGAACACATGTTCTTTAGGGACATCACAGGAAATATAATTTTAAAAATCACACAACACTTAGAAGCACACAATTTGTTTTTCAGAGCAACAACATACACAGTGTGCAATAATTAATGACAGAGGTGTGTAATTATCCTGTGACTTTTTATTTTTGTTGCCAGCTGTGATTTAACCCAGAGCCCCTATGAAACTTTTCCATTAATAATACAATTGCAAGAGAAAAAAGGAAACATGAAGAAATGATGTCTCAAATCCCTTCATAGTCCAACGGGAACTTTGTACTTTCTAAACATTCAGAAATAACACAGAAAAGACTTTGGTGACAAACAATATTAAAGAACAATATTTATCTGACTGCTTCATATAAAACTAAAAGTACACTGAGATGTTGCCTTTTTATTGTAAAATATGACAAGTTTAAAGAAAATAAATATGATCCACATCAAAGTTTGATTCTTTTGACAAGAATTGCATGTCTGATTAAGAAACACTAAAACCAACATTATGTATTAACTTCAGTAGTCACTCAGTTTTATCTGTCAATGACTTAAACTGTGATATTTTTCTGATGAATGTTAAATAAAGTCACTCTATAAGTCATTAAAGCTTATCAACCTGTTCTCCACTAAATTGAGCCATACTTTTATTAAGGGAGGGTAAAATCAATGTGTAATTTCTTTCTTTTTTTCTGCTGTGAAGTATAACTGTAGCCAAACCCTCTTTCTTGACAGTGTGCAGACAGAGAGCTCATATCATTTAAGATAAATCTTCTCGGTTATACTCACTGTATCTTCTTTGTGAAATTCTTCGTCACAATCCCTCCTTCCTCCTGTTTTTCTTCATGTTTTCCTGGTTGGGGAAAAGCAAAGATCAGCAAGCTTGAAGATGCTAATTGCCCCCAGGGTCGCCCTCTTGGTGGCGCCACTGCAACATTGTCCAGTAATTACACAATCTCATGGACCGCACATTGGAAACCCAACACCTGTGACCATTTAAATTTCAAACATGGACGTCAGTGAAAGAGGTGTTGATTTAACTGAAGTTCACTTGGCACACACACTGTTTCCATTGCTTAATCCCTGCTCTGCTGTTGTTTTAAGCCAAACTACATCAAGCCCGTTTTCTTTGATTGATTCTCGGAATGACTCTTCTGCAGACACAGACGAATCTCCTGCTGGGAGGAACATGCAGTCCTGGACAGACCCTGCTCCACCTTCTCCCTGTTCATTACAGGCAAACTGCTTTAGTTGACCAGCAGCTGCTCCTTGACAGCTAAAATGTCAACGCTGCTGGGAGGAGTGTGGCCTGTCACTGCGCTCAGCCCCTTTGAGCACTTCAGGTTAAACCGTGTTACCCTACACCCCACTGTGACGTCTCTACCTGCTAACAGAGCTGCACTTCACTAGAAACTAAGGCTGAAGCCCCTGAGGAGGAATGAGTTATGATCATCAGTGAGGTCATAGGATTATTATGACTTCAGATGTAAAACTCATCCCCACAGAGTTATTCAACCACATTCTTCCTCCTCAATGTTTCCCGAAACGCCTCACTGTGTTTAGAGAGAGGGTGTTGCCAACATTCACAGTGAAAGAACTGATGTTTGTGGTTGTAAGTATGGCAAACTCTCACTAGTCATACTTACAACTAGTGAGGGATTAAGCACTTTTGTACACAAAACATTTCTTTGAAAAGGAATCCTTGGGTTATGTTTGTGTCTTTACTGGACTTAAGAGGAAACACAAAAAAACCCCACACTGATTCAAAATACAAATAGAAAGCAATGGTCAAAAGACTGTTACTCTTAGGGTGCCAGACTTCTCCAAAGCAAATGCTTTCATCCTTTTAAACTAATTAGTCAACATTCAATCAAAAGGCAAACTGTAATTAGCTTAAGCAACTTGCAAGTCCAGATGTTTATCTTCTTTAATAGCATGGAAAGAAACAACTCAAGTCACAAAAAATAACATTAGAATTAAGTTTCAATTACTTATTGGGTTACTATAACCGTAACAGAGTCTGTATTTTTTGCACAGTTCTAATCCAATTTCATTTCAGAGATTAGATTCATATTTGCTAAAGCCAAGCATAGACGCTCAGATTATCTCCTAGGATGGATGGATGGATGGATGGATAGAACTAACAGTTATTTTTGGACAAAAGATATAAAAGATTGAGCTTTGCTTGGTTTCTTAAAAACGATTATCACAGTTTTAACCCTCTCAGGCTCAAATTAAGTTGTAGTTGCAGGAAAAATCTGATATTTGGAGAAAATGATCATATGGGGTAGTAATATACAATTCAGACTTTTTTTGAGAGAGACATTTAAGCAGCATTTCAACAGCATTTAGCTGTTGCAAATCTGCAACATCTGCCTGGAGAGGGTTAAGGCTCAAACTATATTTTAATCTGGATGACTGTTTTGAACTACATACTCCAAAAACTTATTCTAGAAAAACAAAGTTCATAAATCAGGCATCTTTGGTGCTTTGAAAAGTATTCCAGTCCAGTTTGGGGAACTGCACGCTTTCAAAGCCTTACTGGTGCTTCTGATTGTTTCTAAAACATTTGTGGAAATAGAATCGAAGATTTTCCTTTTACATCCTACCAATTGCTGAAATGCAAAAAAAAAAATTGTAGATAGTGTTCTTTCTTTATCAATACCGACCAGCAAAGTTTATGAAAACTTCTACTTCTTCTTTTTTAGAAGAACTAGAAGGGACTAAAGTGGTGAGTTCTTAAATATAATCAAGAGATGTTCATCTCTGAAAATTGTGTTGTGCTTTAGAAAGTAGGCACTTTGCTTGCTTCGCCATCTATTCCAAACTTCCAATGAGATTTATTTTTGGAGGGTTGACTAATTCACTCTGTATGTAATATGTTGCAGAGCCAAGAACTATTAGTTGAACAAACACTTGAACAGAGTAATTGAGAGCTTGAAAGCTCTTTCAGTTCCATATTTTTAATTCAGTTGATTTGAGTTAATTTTGCTAGGAAAGACAATTATGTCCAACATTCCACTTCACTCTCCTTTGTCAAAATGAGGTGGAGCAATTGCCCTTATTTTTGAATTGTAGCAAACTCTAGATTCTTTGCCTTTAGCAGACTGAAAACATCTTACCAGTTTTATTGCCTTCCCTGCCACAGATTTAGAACAGGTCGAGTAGAGATAGGGCTGATAGAATAACCCAACTCACACACCAACAATGTGTTTATAAAAAACTCACAGCTGAACGGTCAGGAGGAAGGCAGCTGTCCTCAGTGCCCCCTTTAAACCTGGGTATCCCTGGAATTAATCTTTTAAAGCATCAACAGGTGGAAGTTTCTGCAACTTACTCCCGCAGTCAGGGAGAAAACTTTTAGGAGTTTTGCTGGGTTACAGAACTGGCCCCCTTTCCTTCCAGAACATTCTCTGAGTGACGTCAAGCTTCCCATCTTATTATAAACAGAGACCGTTGTCACGGGCCTTGCCTTAAATCTAAATTAAGCTCATGAGCGGCCGAGGGAATGATTCTCCAAGAATCTGAAACAGGTGTCCGAGCTTTATGATCTGCCAAACCACTTCCAAGTCCCAGATTCCAAAAATCTCTCTTCCTCTGTTATAGAAGGACTCAACAGTAATGCAGAGATCATGTTATACCACTGAGGCCTTTTCAGAGCCGCGAAGCTTCTGAGAGAAGTCATAAGGTTGTTAAGGTTTCATTCAGAGCAACAGTCTGTTTTGGCCTTTCATCTGGGTGAAGACTGATGTTTTTTCGAGGTTTTATTTCATGCATTTTCTTACAAACATCTTTAGTTCTTATTTCTCAAATTTAATGCTTTTTTTTTTGATAGATTTCTTGAAAGCAAAGTTTACCTTACAGTGGTGATTATAGCTGCAAAGTTGAAAGGGCCTTTCAGAATTTCTTAATGAAGTTCTATTAAGAGGTTATAAGCATCTTTTGTGCACTTCAATATAAATATAATATGATACCAAATTAGCTTTAGGTCACAAAGGAAGTGGAGGTTTCTGGTCAAATTTCTGGTCAAATTAACTGTTTAATAGGATATAGGTCAACGTGAACAGGAGCATGGTAACATTCGCATAAACCGCTATGGCACACTATTTTTGACCTGTACACTTCTCTATTTTCATATCAGACAATTACTCTGACCAGAAACATATTATGTCATGTTTGTATTATGTTCAATACAAACCTGATCACAGTTTAAAGGTCATTTGCATAGCCCAAAAGGTGATAAGAACCACAATTAGTTGAAATAAGGTGTGAGACAAGGTTTTTAGGAAATTGTAAACCAAAGTAAATTGCACAGATGTAAAGATTTTGATCAAAATGTTACTAATTCGGAAAACCAAAATCTAAAATAAACTAATGTAATGGTTTAAGTGTGAAAGGTTTTGTTTAAGAATTTGACAAGTAGAAAAGGATAAGAGTTGGTCAGGGTTCAGTCAAGAAAGTTCTAAATGAGATGTTATTGACTCTAACTTTTTAACAAATCTTAATTTCAAAATTCCTTCCTTTACATTCCTGAACTTACACAATAACTCACAGTTTTCTACATAAAAATATAATTTCACTATTAAAGGTGAAAGTTCGTCACAGTGAAGGATTTACACTCTTAATACAAAGTAAAACGTTTAATCCCTGAGCATAAGATATGTCAGTTCCAACCCACTGGCGAAAGGTTCCTCTCCTCTTTTCAGCAAACCTTTACCCTAAACCATTTTGTTGGTCAGCATCATCTCACCTGAGACCTCTACAAAACCGTCTCTGGTCTTAACGTTTAACTCCTCTGGCTTGAAGCTGTGGACGTTCACGCACACCTTCCAGGGCTCGCCGCCTGTGGTCGTGGGGGAGCTGCGAGGGGACGGCTCGCCGTATCTGCTGGTGTAAAGTGCGGGGCCTCCCGTGGAGTGACGCGTAGGGAACCCTGTGCGTAAACCGCCGCCAAAAGGCGACGGGCCGAGGCGCGTGCTCAGCCGGCCGGGCCGAGCCCAACCGGGCCAGTCCATCCCGAGGTCGTCGGGGAAAGGCGGCATGCCGAATTCATCCTCCATGAACCGGGATGCGAGCTGATCCCGGAACGGCGATTCTCCAAACGGGTCTCTAGGAAACCGCTGCCGGTTTCCCATCGTGTAAAAGTCACCTTCTGCCATCTTCAGCTGACTTTAGACTCGCAAAAGTTCTCTGTTTGTAAAGTAAGTTGAACCTTGCACTCGAGTTTACTTTGGTTCTCTTATCTCTGCCTGTGGTCAAACTTTACGCCTCCCGTTAAGCACGCACCACCTTTACGCAGCGGCCTGCGGGTCAGTTAACTCCAAATAAGACTTCCAGCTGCTACAACTCTGAAGGAAAATTATTTCTCTCCTCTGCCTTTGGATTTTATACTGAACTGGGACCTCCCAGCTGGCTGATGCATAAGGGGCAAAGGACGAGAAAGTACTGGGAGGATCTGGACAGCGTCCACACTGCAAAAAATATCACTTCACCACTTCAGTACCAACCGTTAAAATATTTTATTTGATGCTAAATAGTAGACAGTCTGAACCAAGTCGAGTTCTTAATCTTTTTTAAATTAATGAAATTTATTCCACATATTTAAATGAGGATTTCAAGACTTTGTCAATGTATATTTTTTTACAGTGGAGGAGCAACAGCTGACAGAGGACCAGCCTACTTTTTGCCAAACTGAGTTGCATACACATGGTGGAGCCCCCTCCTCTTGATGACTCACTGATCTTTAATAGAAATGATCGCAGAGCTTCAGGTCCAACGCTCTGATGTCACAACATTGATACAACAAACAGACTGAGTCAACTTCGAGAAGATGGGAAGTGTTGACTCTCTGTTCTTAGAGCTGAAAGCAAGACTGCGATGGCACTTCATCATCAGCAAGACTCTATGTGGAGCTTCTTCCTAAAACATGTTGATTTCAGAGCGGTTACAGGGCGTTGGAAATGTAATCATAACCCTTGAACATTTACTCTGGAGTTCGTGTTTTTTATGAGACAAAGTGTGAAAAAATTCAGTGGTAATAAAGACATTTGGAAGCTACTGTATATTATGTTGAGGTTCCAGTTGACACTTTATTACAATATGGACTTTACATTGACACACATGCAGTACAAAAAATATATGATTTTGCATTATGTTTGTAGATATTGAAAATTATAATAAAAATGCATCATTTCACAATGAATCACTATTGCTATAAGAGCTTATGTTTTTTTAATACCCCAAATCATATTCAAGTACATCTGAATTGACATTTGTTGATACATTGTATTTTGGATGTTTACAATATGCCTCCAATTGTGTGCTGTAAATAACAAAAAAAAACACATTTAGTATTATTTACACAGTCCTGGTGCCTATTTACAACAAGGTAATTACATATTCAAACTCCTATTTAAACAAGAACTCAGAAAGAGGGCATCGCTGGCTGTCTTAGTTTATTAACACAACTGTGCAAATCTTCCCCCCAGCATACAGGTTCACATCTGCCACCATCAGCTTGTGGTATATGGATTACATTTTTGGCGCCAACTTCTTTTCTCTTCCAGCAGCACATTTCCCTCATTTGTCCAATTTAGCTGACATTTAGGGAAATAAGCTGAGAGAGTTGAGTGCATAGAGAGCAGCAGTCTTTCAGGCCTGGAGCAGCAACACAGACAGGATGAAGGAGCTGAAACCATTAAGAAGCATGACCCTTAATTATAAGCAAAAGCTGTTTTGGAGTTGGAGCTGCCATGAAATTAACTTTGAAGGAACAGTGTGACATTTTGGAGAAAATAGCCTGTTTTCTTTGAGCTGGTCAAAATATATGGTCTAATGAGCTTCTGGTCTATGAAAGTACAGTAAAAATATCTTGAGATAATGAAGAGACTTTGTCAAGAAAATGAGATAACTCACTATCTCAGGACAATAAACTAATTATTGATAACAGTCTGTCAGGTTAAGTCTGGGGTGAAACAAATGACAACTATGTGAAAAAGCACCTTGTCATCTCAGATGTGATGCTTTAGGCTTGACTTTTCCAAAGCAAGATATTTGATGTAAATATATCATAAACTCTACCAGAGAACTAAAAATGGGTCATCACTAAGATATTGATCAAAAACATGGGGCCAAATACACTGAGATGGCTCATCAGGCAAAAACCAAATTCACAAAAGTTCTTGGAGCCGGTGCCCATATTCTGTGTTCATGGGCTGAGAAACCCTGGATGTGTTGTTGGTCCGTCACAAATATTGTAGAAGACACAAAGTTGGGACAAGAACGGCTTTGACTGAAAAGGTTGCTGAGCCTTGTGTTAGAGTCAGGAGCATCAGTGAATGGGAAAAACCCCAAGATACTGCCTAATATTTACCTTTTATTATTCTAATGGGCGAACAAAAGTTAAGTACTGTAGTAGACTCTTCAAATGTAATCATTGTCGGCTTCTTTTTCAGCTCTAGTTTATGTATTCTCTTCCTAACTTAACTGGCAAGCGCATAACACTGATGGGGAAAAGATAAGATGAAAGTTGAAATTTCAATATATATAACATTTTAAAATTAGTGAAGGCTTCACTGAATGTGGGAATTTACTCTACAGAAGATTATTTTGATGTTCTCAACCATTAGGGAGTCAAAATGTATTTTGAAAAACTGAAATCAACCCAAAACTGCAAATATTTTCCATTCTAAATGGAAACTAATTTGACAGTTTGTTTTACTGAGTTTGCTGGACATCTAATTGACCCAATGCATATATATAAAAAAAACACAATTTTACAGAAAAAATGTGTTACAGTTCTAAAAGAAAATAAATAAGAGATAACAGCATTACATACAACATCTGACAACTACAAAAAAAAAAACCTGATACATTTTAAACAAGTAATAACTATGTTTGCTAATGCACAATAAAAAATGGCTTACAGGTTTTGTTCCAGTGTTGTATAAATATTAAAGAAAATAAAGTTTGGACCAAACATAAAGTTTTGGACATCAGTTAAATCATCATTTACCTGATTAAAATAAAGTTTAAGTGTGAGTATGAGTGAAAGTAATTGAAGCATGGTACAGGGAAATCCAAAAGCAATCACACTCTTTGAGCTTGTAAAGTTTTTGTCATTTTACAAGCAAACTTCAGTATTTTGAGATTTTAACAGAAAGACCAACCCATAGAGGCACACAATAGTAAAGTCAGAAGAAAAAATATTTATGCTTTTAAAAAGTTTTGACAAATCCTCTGATAACTCTAAAAAAATCTGTTACAACCAGGTGGTTGAGTATTTTCATAATTTTTAACAAGTGCAGGTGTGTTTAAATGAATCTTAGTCAAACTGCAGCTGCTCTGTGAAGACATTGAAACAAACGGCATCATGAAGGCAAAGGAAGGAACACATTTATCTGAAAGAGTGTGTAAAAACTGTAAATCTAACAACACCTGATCAGAAGCAGGGAAGAGGCAAATGGTAAATCGGGAGGAGTTGCAGGGATCCACTGCTCAGATTTGAGACCTTTTGGCTGGACAAATATTAGTAATTCTCTAATCTGGCCTTTATGTAAGAAGGAAGCTACTAATGAAAAAAATACAAAGAAATCCAGCTTGCTGTAAGTACAAGTGATGTAGAGGATACAGAAAACATGTAAAAGAACCTATTAGACCAAAACGGACCTTTCGGTCCTATGTGCAAAATACTATCTGTGGTAGAAAACTAACACTGCTAGTCCTCTGGAACACACTGTCCCTATGATGAAGTGTGATGCTGGTAATATAACGCTGTGGTAAGGATAACCTACAGCAGGGATAAGATAGCTGATCAGTAAATCCAGGAGAATCTTCCAAAAACATCTGGTAGAGTCTGCAAAAGGCTAAAGATTTTCAGCTGTTGAAATCATCTTCACATATTGGACTTCATATCGACATGTTAAAAAGTGACTAACCTCAGCTGATACTGATGACAATATTATGCATCCCTAAATTTCACTATTATGTGGTACTTTGTTTTGGTCTATCCCAACTGTTAATCCCAATGAAATACATTCATATCTAAGGTTGTAATGTGACAGAAACTGAAAAGGATCAAGAGGAAGAAATAGCTGTTGAGGGAAAAACTTCCTGCAATTCCATGAAAATACGATCGCTGATGTATTTTAGACAGACATTTTAAATTGTTTTCCACTTGATCAGAGGAGAAATTAAAGTGACATTTAAGCTGACAGGCTGTTTGCTCGCCGTCAGGCCACCTACGCAGAGGAAACATGTTTGTTCTACGTCTTGTGAAGTGCTGAGATCAGAGCCAGAAGCCTTCTCCTGATTCCTGATAACGATCCCTGTGAAGCCGTCTGTGAACGCCGGGATCAAACAGCTTAAATGTTACCCCTGTGCTTCATCTGTTGGTGTAAAATCAGTGTCACAAAGACCCGACAGAACAGTTCATGTTTGCTGCCCTGCTAAACATCAGGGCATAAACTAAATGGTATGAGTAATTTCAGGGCTTCATGGGCCTGGTTTTAAACCAAATATTTTTTTTTTTTTCCCACATTAATACATAATAACATATTAAGTTAATTCTATGCATTAAGACACAAGAATTAGAGAGAAGTGCACAAACTTGCATCTCAGTTGCACATATTCAACATGGACGTTGGTTTGACAAATACGGAAATGCAATTTCTCTTGCTGGTGCAAGAAGATGATGTGCAGGAACAAAAAGTAAAAACGTTTATGTTAGAGCAGAAATATTTCAATGACAGATGACCTTGAAGAAATGCTTGGATATTGTAGTCCAACCTACAGCTTCTCTCCTGACCACGAATACAAATGTAGTTTCTGTCTCTGAACAGAAAAACATTAACGCCGGGCTTTCCTTCGCTTCTTCACAGAACCCCGACTCCGGCTGCGACTGTGGGACCCAAAGATGGAGTTCCACGATGAGCTCCGGCTGTAGCTCCTGTAGGAAGAGTAGCTGCGACTGCGGCTCACGCTGTGGATCGGACTGCGACTGCGGCTTCGTGTGAAGAGGCTGCTCCATGACGACACGCTGGTGGAGCGGCTGCTGGAGGAAGGGCTGGGTCTGAAGTATGGGATGGGTCGCTTCCTGGCACTGTGGAGATTTGGAAAACAAACGGAGCAGCAAAAAATATAGCTACACATTTATCAGCACAATAAATCAGTGAAAAAATATATTTTATGTTGGAGTTTTTAGTTTATTTTAGATAGCATGGAAGAAGAAGACATCTTCAACACCAGTAACGTGTTATATTGTTCTGTATGACTACACTGTTCATTCATTCATAGCATTGTGGATGAATGATGGCCCACTCTTGTTTATACATTCAGACTATTGAGGTTTGGAGAAACTGGTTCATGCATTTCCTCCTTAAAGAACCTGCAAGACTTTAATTGGGCCATTAGAGCACGTTACCTTTTTAAATCATTTGTTTAGAGATTTTTTGCTTTGTTTGGGATGATTGTCTTGTTTACAACATAATTTGTTCCAAGCTCCAGATCTAACATTTAGCTCTAAAATACTTCGGCAAACAGAAGAGTTCATGCTGGCCTGCAGTGACCCAGGTCTCTTGACGTGCTTTGTTTGTCCCACACATGGTGCTGAACATTATATAACAACCTATTCTGCTCCAATAACATATTGCTCAGGTCTAGTAATTAATTCAGAGGCAATTGTGTAAACCTGAGTTATATTGTCATAGTTCATTTAGCAAAAGATTTTTCCTGGTATCCCTGCCAAGGAAGCCATACTTGTTTACTCTTTAACTTTGCTGTAATGAATTTTGCCATTTAACGTGTATAATTGATGTTGAGGGTGTCTGTGCATCCTGAAAAAGTCTTAAAAAGACATGTACTTAATATTAAGGCCTTAAATTGCCTTAAGTTGATAAAATTATGTGCAAGTAAGCCATAAATACATTAATCACAGGTCTTATATTTTGTTTTGGCAGGAATATTTAATCTTGTTAATGTAATTTGTTCTTGGTCTTTTTGGTCAGGCAAAAGTCGTGCGCAGACATCTTTAAAGCGCTCTGTGACTCGAGGCGTTGAGACTACCGCTAACTTGCTGCTAACACACTCTTGATAGCTTCTAGCTAGCTAGTGTTTTTGTGTCTATCATGGGTAAGTGTACATTTGTCACCAGTTAGCTGGACGGTATTTGATTTTGCCACTGGCTTTGTTTTCACCACTGTAGATTAAAATGAAGTAAGAAGCACAAAGTCACTGCCAAGAGCCACAAACAGACCCCAGAAATTTCAGCTTTTGTTACTCTTGGTTGTATTACAACAGGATCCCCCAACCATCCCTCGTATTGTATTTATACTTTATTTTTTACATTTCATTCAAGGTGGCATTAAAAATACCACCTGGAGTCAGAGATTGGGCTATTTTTTTAAATTTTTGTTTTGACTATTGCACAAGCTAACCTGGGGGGTATTTTATATTTATTCATTTTCCATTTTTGCAGAATGTTTTGCACTGTATAATAATGGAACTAAAAAATATTGCCCTTAAATCAATCAGAAATTGACTTAGAAACTTTCCTGGACCGCTTTGCTAAATTGGTGGCTGTTGTTTAGGCCTTAGCATTGCATTAAGGCAACCCTGTATACGACAAAGGAGCAAACTGCAAAACCCTCTGCTTTTATAGTGGTTGTCATGGTTAATGGTAATCAGTTAATAAAAGTGTATATGATCAGCATCATGTGGCAGCTCTGGATTCTGCTTATTCATAAGCAATAAGAAGAATGCTCTGCTGTATCATTAAGTTTTAATAATACAGTGAAATATTTTGTTCATCCTGTACTTGTACTATATTTTTTTCCTAAAGGAAGATTAAATACACAAAAATATAAATCCGCCATATCCAATAGTAAAACTTTATTCATTTTTAAAACATAATTTGGATTCAGTTTATTATCTTTTCGGCTTTTCTCTTATGTGACTTAATTTCAAAGTTTGCATAAACACGTAACATGTCCATCTAAGCTGTTAAAACGATGAGATTTTTTTGTCAATGAAAGTGTGCAGGAATAAAGGATCAGGGCAGACTAAAATCAGCTGTACCTTGTGATGCGGCGTGCTTCCAGATGGCTTGGAGAGTCTCTCCTCCTCTTCCTCATAGGAGAGTAGGACTTGCGTCTTCGTCTCTTTCCACTAACCTTATGCATGTGCTTCAGATTTGTCTCTCTGGAACTGGACTGCCGCTTTCTGTCTCGTAGTCTTGGGAACCAGATTCAACAGTGTGAACATTTAATTACCCAACGTCAGCGTAGGTTTATTTCTGTACAGCGCTTAAAAAAAGACATTAGCAGCTGCAAACATTTAGTAAACTCACCTATCAGCACTGTATTTGGAGTAGCTTCCTCTGGAGCTCAGGCTGACCATGCTGCCTCTTCGCCTCACATCTGATGAGTTACTCAGGGAACGAGAGTACGAGCTGCAGCAAGAGAGGTGAGCAAATACTGAAAGTACTGTCTCTGGTAGAATCCTGCTGGACAGCGTGTAATTGCGATATTAGATAAAGTACCTGCAAGAAGACAGCGAAGGGCTTCTAGAATAGCGTCCAGAGTACCTGGAAGTCCCTGAAGATCTGCTCCTGCTGGTAGAGGAGGACTGCGTTTTCCGCCGCTTTCGAGACGACCTGCTCCTCCTCTGCGCACATCGAGCTGCCTTAGGGCATCTCACAACTTCTTCCTCACATCTCAAGGTTATCTGCCCACTGCAAAGAAAACATAAAGACATTTTAGGGGTTGGGAGTGATCAATCATTAAAATTAAGTTTAAAAATTAGGTTCTATTAAAAGGTTGTAATAAGTTCTCTTACCTGCACCTTGATTTCTACCCCCAGTAAACAACTCTAGTCTAGAGAGTTGTCATAACTTTTTATATGAGAACTATTTTATGAGTTTTTGAGCTATGGTCATGCTTGCATCAGAGGTGTATTTACAAAAAAAAAAACATGATTATTTACTCAGAAAATGGAAATTGGAGAACACCAATGACTTTCTGTGTAAAACACAGGAGAACAAAACATGTAGAGTGTTTTCAGTATCTTTTATATAAAGATGGTAAACAAAGCAGTTTTTCGCTGCTATTTTATTGATTTTTATGTCACATTACTTTTCTAACAGACAGTTACTCTGAATGCAGACGTCTTACTTGTTCCATTCTCAGTGTTTCACACTGGAAGATCATTAATGACACACAGCCTCTTACTTTTACCTCCTATGTAAATAATGGTTGGTCTCATTAAAAATAATTGCACAATGCAAAAACACCCACAGTTTAAAGGCTAATAAAATATTGTTTGCAAAAAGCAACTGTGATATTTTTAGAACTGCCTTTAGCATTAGCTTGAAGTACCAATTAATCTAGATTAGCAGTAAATGTGGACCCAAAGAGAGACATTTAGTGTCTGATTGCCTTTTAATAGAACATCACTTCAAAAAATGTCAGCTATCTTACTTATCTGGTAAGTGCTAGTAAAGTAACCAGATATAGAAAACATCAGAAACATACACTAAGTTCCAAAAATAAACAGTAAGTTTTAAAAAGTATGCTATGACTCCCTGACAAGTCCCTGGTAAGTTTTAAGAAAGCAACCAGCAAGCTTTATGAAGGTAAAAATACAAACAAGAAATCTTGCAAGTTCTGAAAACTTAACTCTACATTTTTGTCAAGTATCTGTAAGTTCCAGGAAAGTATCTGGTAGATTTTGGGAAAATTACCAGTAAAATTAAGGAAAGTTTAGGAACATATTAAGTTAGTTCTGAAAGTTCGCACCAAGTTGTAGAAAATTAACTCTTAAATTCTATTAAAGTCCATTGTAGTTTTAAAACAGTAAGTGTTAAGTTCTGGTAGAATAATTTATAAAGCTGAGAAAAGTTCCAGGAAAGTACTTGCTAAGTTTTAGTAAAGTACCTTGTAAGATCTGGAAAAAAGCCATTAACTTCTGAAAAAGTGAACGGAAAATTTCAAATGACTGAACACAGAATTTTTTTCCCAAAGAATAATGGACACATTTAGATTGATAATACAATCCAAACACAATGTTCACCTCTTGCTGTTTCCACTGAAAATGGTAGCAGAGAATCCATGTTCCCTGCACGGTTTGCATGAGGAAGCGTAGCTTGTCACAGAGTTCCCTGAATCGGAGCCGTTGTCTCTGTCAGCAAAGCGTTGCTTCACAGGAGGTGAGGTAAGACGTTGACAGCAGTTCCTCTGGTTTTCAGCGACACTTGCTCGAGAAACACCAGTTTTGCTCGATGGAGGTGAGGATGTGTCGTTACCAGAGTCGTAGTCATGTGTACCTTTGGCGTGACTCGAAAAATCCTGAGCTCCTTTCCCATTTAAAAGCTCGCTTCCAGGCTTCAACGACAAAATCTGTGAACAGACAAAGAGGCAACAGCTTAAACCCCAATTTGCATGGAACAGAACCTGCTACCTGCTTTGATTTACTCTGAATACACTAGTGCAAAGGCACATATTCCATTGAAAGCACAGTAGAGATTTATTTTTTCTTTGGACAAAAAGCTTTGAAATAGAAAGACATCATGCAAATTTGAAGCATGCGATTAACCTCGAAAGAAAGTTTGAACTCAGCTAAAGTCGAAGAAATCAACAAGAAAACTGGTTTGTAAAAAGATCTGTACTAAAACAATTATATGGAGGGGAAAAGGAAAGAGCAGAGAAGGACAAAAGAATCTATGTGTGAAAAGATCTACCAGCTCTAACTCCAGTGAAGAGGAAAACAGAATAAACAATAACCCCACTGAAAAGCCTCATTTAAAAAACATTGAACAAACATCACAAAAATGGGTTTTATATAGAAAAGAAAAGAATTGCAGACTAAGAAAGATCCCATCAGTCTAACTAAGAAAGCCCTCAGAATAGGACAGATGATTGCTTTTCTCTCTTCTGTAAGAATACATTTTTAGCCTTCAGCGACCTACAAGTAAATCCCTGAATCTGCAGATAGCAGCGACTTACCAATCAAGATTTCCTCCTTAAGTAGGTAAGGTGTAAAAAAAAAGGGAAGAGCGGGCAACGTAAGTGCATCATTAGAGTCGTAAATTGCATAAAAAAAGACAATAACCCTCTCTTCAAACTCAGAGCCAGTTAGATTTATGTTTTTACATCGTTTTGTTGTTTTCTGGGGGTGGATATACGGCGCCCTCCACACTTGTTGGCACGCCTCATAAATGCATGTAAAAACCTTTCAATTACGTCACTTTCTCTTCTAGTAGCATCATCTCAGAGTGAATAATTTAGGAAAACAACATTTAATTTCAGAATATTTAACACGCAGAACAAAAATAGTAATAATTAAAAAAAAACATTTTCAGTTTATTGGTAAAAGTCATCAGATTTTAATCTCAAATGTCCACGAAAGCATGTTTTCAAAAACATTTCCAGAGTTAAATAAAAAGGCCACCAATATGACATCATCTCCTTTATTTAACGGTTTGGAGTGTTTTAGTCTAATTTGAACAAACAACAATTGATCCTCCAAAAATCTCTTTTTCTCTGTTATTGTTTTATTACTGCAAATATTCTTGTCATTATTTCCTGATTAATACACATCTGCCTTACCAGAATGATACGTTCTTTTGTCACAGGAAGCAGGAAGTTAATCATGTTTTACTGACACTCTAGTTGGCCTTCAAAATGAAAGTTTGTGATGTTTATTTAAAAAA
The DNA here is from genome assembly GCA_903066815.1 of Brachyrhaphis roseni. NCBI lineage: Eukaryota > Metazoa > Chordata > Actinopteri > Cyprinodontiformes > Poeciliidae > Brachyrhaphis > Brachyrhaphis roseni. The sequence continues at coordinate 48,099 of CAEFZY010037766.1, forward strand.
CAAATAAGCTTTATATTTTTTAAAATATATAACTTTGTTTCCCCCATTGTACATTGTTCAAATGTTGTATTTTTCTAAAGCATTCAGACAGACAATATGCCTTTGCCATAAAAAAGTTGAGTTAATTTAAGGCTATTTACACATTCAGTGCCTGGTACAGCTGCTAGCTTTTTTTCTGTATTGCGAAATAACAACAGATGCAAAAAAGATGGTGCAAAAACAACAACACAAAAAAAAAACATTTATTGGGCCCTATCCTCCAGAAAGTTTTTGCAGTCATCAGTCAACACAGTATCCACAAGGGACACATAAACAAATCTACCATCTTCTTTAAGAGTTTCACACAATCTGTTCACACTTGGGGCTAAAAGGTTTCACACATTTTAAACATAGACATTCTTCTATCAACACAGATGCCTTCAAGAAAATATTGAATCTTTTAAAAAGTTCTTTTGCCTCAGATAACAAATGCTATTTTTAAAAAAATAAATGTAAATTTATAGAGTCTATAAACAAAGGTATTTAGCTAATTAGATATGTTTTTATAATCTACTTGTAAACCGTTTTTAAATAGATACAATCACTACGGTGTATTCCTGTATATTTCAGTTTGTAAAGTTCCCTTAAAGACTACAAAATAAATGTTGGCATGATTGGATAAATGAATTAATTTGCTGAATTTCAATTAAAACCATTTGGTGTGTAATTAAAACATCCATATTTTCAATTAGCATAATTTAATGATTACTGGGGAGAAATTAAAGATGTTTCATGCTTCACCAAGCAGGAGACAATTGGTTTAAGGACGTAGCTGTATTTATAAGGCTCTAAAGAACCCTGAGAAAATTCAACATTAAGCAGCAAAACAGTTTTCAGCTGTTCACTGTGAGATTTAGGCAAGGATGAACTAAGAGTTGTTCTAAACTAGTAATATTTTTATAATTTTAATCAGAATACTGTTAGAGAACAGTAAGATTTAAGAAAAAAGGTAAAAAACACTTTATTTAGCTGTTAAATCCCCAAAGTTATATAACTGTAGCATGATTAAAAAAAAGAAAGAGACTATCATAACTGCAGTAACAAACTTTTTTATTACTGCAGTTAGCATTAGCTTTCATTGAAGCAGAAGCTATAGTGGATTTTGAAGAGGCGATTGGTGACAAACTTTTGACTTTCTATATCATAATTCTGGATTCAGGAGGAGTTTTAGACGATTGTTCAAAATTAGTTAATTTCCAACTTTTACGTACAAAATATAAAAGCGTTTATACATTAGAATGGTGTTTGTAAGCTTTACACTTCAAGGGAAAGGAGGTAGTGGGGTTGCAATTTCCCTAGTAGATCTTCAGTATACATCATAAGAAGGCTTGTAAAGAAAGTGACTTATTATTGTATCACCAAGAGATGTTTGTGGAAAAAACCCTGTTTTTATACAGTTTTTACTTTTTAATTTCGAGGGTGTTAAGAATCAGCTTATCCTCCATCCACGGTTTGGCACTGAATACTGAGGAGGAAAGGAGAGCGCACCCATCCAATGCAAAAAAAAAAGAAAAGAAAAAAAAAGGGTGATTGCTTGGTTTTGAAGAATACAGAACATTGAAATAACTAGCACTCCAAAAACATGTAAAGGTTTTAACTGTTGTCAAGAACGCAAAAAAAAAGAAAGTGTTCCTGACAACGGCAGGGAGCCGAGACGTGCACCTTTTTCACCCACATTAAAACCTTTGGAATGCTGGTTATTTCCTTGTTCTTTCATTTTTTGGCACTGAATCTTTGCAGGTGGTGAAAAAACATTAAACATTTGATAAGAAACCATATACTAACAAGTACTAACAATCACCTTTTTCCCCAGCAAAATAAAGGGAGATTCCCAGAATGCCTCACTGTTTAGAGTCTTCTATTAGACTAAAAATAAATGAATATATGAAAATAACATGGACTGAACCTGCTACAACACATACTTTGTTTGCAAACTATAATAATAACCAACAGATAAAAAGCCTATACTTATGAAATCAAAGATTTTAGTCACTTTGTTCAAACAATATCTGCAGTTGGTGACACTGTAAAAGAAAAACAGATGGCCATCATGTTTCTGTGCTGCCTTCTAGTGTTTAAATTTGTCGCATATTTCTAGTTTTGGTAATTCGACTATCATATATCACAGCTATATAAACATCTTTAGATTTATGCATTTCCCACATGGTTTATTTGCATGTTTTTTTTAAAAGTTTTGTTAAATCTTTATGTGCGGCTGTGAAATCCACTCCTGATGCCTTTAAATGCTGCTGGAACATTGTGATTTAGCAGAGTAGTAAACGTAAAACACATCATTACTATCCTCCTCACCACTTTGGCTTCACACCTGTGTTGAAAAACTATTCTATAAAAAGGCAAACAGCTTTTACATGTGATGCTTTGAGATACATCTTGGTTGCAATTCACACCTGAAACAGCTTTGTGTAATTGCCCCAGAAATATAGAAATCTAAAGCAACTTTATCGTAGTGAATTCGTTTTGAGATATGCATGTGAATATAGCTTAGAAAACAAAAAACATCAACAGTTTGACATGTCCAAACCAGAGGAACTAATTTGAACCTGCAGCAGCATTGTAAAACTTGGAAACTGTACTTACGGTGCCCGCTGAGAGGATGGAGCGATATTTAGGAGCCGTTTTACACACAGATTTAGATGCATGTCTCCACTTTGCTTCGGTGGGGTTCAGCGCTGCTCGGGTTTCCTCTCCAGCGCCTCCCGTGGCTCTGAAAGCCTGATGAACCACAGACTTCTGCAGGTGTCTGTGGGGAAATGTTTTGGTTAGTTGACTCTACAACACAGAATTATGTCAGCGATGCCTGCGACTCGTCTCAGCTGACAAGCACATTTGATGTTAATGAAGCACATATGAAGCTGCAGTTGTTTTTGTGGTAAAACACAGTGTAATTACTGTTCAGTCAGAAAATGAAAGAACACAAAATATTTCCAGTGTTAAACAACCAAAAAAGAAGAAGAGTTTCAGTTGTATTTTAAGTACAAGTTGTGAGATTTGATTGTATTTTTAAATAAATAAAGTTATCCCGTAGGTCTAAATTAATTCTGATTTCTTTACACAAAATCTACACAGCTTGTTGTACACATGTACTTGTGATTATTTGCCCTTGCAGGTGCATTTCAAACACTTCAAATGGACATAAGGCTCACCACCCAGGGTGGCATCTCTTTGGTGGCCGCATGTGACTAAGAAAGAAACATTATCTGTCAGTTGTGCCTGCAAAGCGTTTAGTGTTTCTTTTGGCGAATCCCATCAATTAAGGTCAAAGGTGGTTTAATATTTATAGTTAATCTATTATAAATAAGTGTAATATTCTTCTACTAAGAACAATCCAAGCTAATGTAAGTATATATATGAATGTTCATTCTTTTTTTTTTTGGAATATTTTATATTTCTTTTTCTCAAACTTGTGTACATCATTATTTTGAACCAGATTTTGTGATGGACTCATTGCAATATGTTCATATGTGTTTAAAACACACTTTACATTTCACATGTAGGATGTTTAGCTTGGAAAATTGTGTGTGCATTACATTTCTTCTTTTACATACTTTATTCTGGGGCTTTTAAATGAACATTTTGCTGCTTAACTTGCAGGATATGTGGCCTGCATCACCTGGCAGTGGAGCTTACAATAGAAATCCGTCCAGTTCTGCAATAAAGGGCGTTAAACCTTTTGCTAAATTTAAAATGTTCAAGATTGTCTACTGTCATTTGAGAAATAAATACAGTAAATGTGGAACTGACAGATGAATGCTACTGATTATCATACTACTTATTTAAGACACACTGCCTCACTATTTTGTCTTAACGTGTTATATATTTATAAACCTCTAGCATTCTCTTTTATTAAATACTGTATTCTATGTGGGTCTTGCCGTCTTCCCTGAGTTTTTGTCCTGAACTCATTAGTCAGATTTACTGTTTGAAATGCACCTGCGGTGGCACTTCTTATTTACAATACAACAATCTGCATCAAACTGAGGTTAAAGTGAAAGAATGACCGCTTTTATCCAGCGATTCCACTAGCAATTACTCAAATGCAATCAGAAAAAATGCCACACCACAGAACCTCTTACATATCACCGAAACCCCAATATTTCATTCTATTTCATCCTAATTGAGCAAATTGATCAGACAAGTGAATTTGTGGCCATTTTCTGTGAGGCCATGATAAGAGTTGGTTATACTGGAGCAGGAGGAAGTCACCTCTGTCTTATCAGTTTCTGCTGCAGTGAGACCAAGAAGCCTCACGCTGATAAGAAAAAAGTGTTGGGGTTGGAGGGAGAGAAGGGGGCCGTACCTGTCCCCCTTGAAGGATCTGGAGGAGGAAGCGTACGACTCCGACCTCCTGTAGTGCCGCCTCCGACGCGAGCGAGTCCGTGAACTGGTGGAGAGCAGAGAAGAAAAGAAAAAGAGGACAAAAGAGGGCTGAGAGTTGAAACAGAGATGAAACAGTTCAGAGACACTAAAAGAAAGCGGAGTTGTAGGGAGATAGAGCGGCGTTTCTGCTGTTAAGATAAGCAGCTATTTCAATTCTATGCCACCAAAAAGCTTAAACACTCCTTGAATCTTTTTCACAATTTATTTTGTTACAAACTGTAAACTTTGACAAAATAAAACTATATCCAGTTTTTAAATTTTTTCATTACAAATAAACATTTGAAAACTGTGGCACATGTGTATTTAGTATGGACGAGGGTAAGGACACTGAAAAAAAAAAATTCAGACTTTTTTCTTTGAATTTTGATTTTTGATTTCAAAAGATCAAGTCAAAATTCAGAGATTTTTTTTCAGTGCTCCTAGCCCTCTTTCATAATTAAGGAATCCTTATTTTGATGCCCCTAAATAAAATCTAGTACAACCACTTTCCTCCAGTTGATGGAAAGACGGTTGGAAATAAATACAGGCTGGTTGTGAAGGAAGATTTGACACTGCGGTGGAAGTTCACCTTTCAGCAAAACAATAACCCAAAACATTCAGCCTGAGCAACATTTGAACAGTTTACTTGAAAGGATAATCATGTTGGAATGGTTAGTGGGAATTCAGACATTAATCCACTGAGATGATGGATGTTTACAGATGCTATTTATTCAGCCTCACTCAGTTTGAGCTGTTTCACAAAGAATGTCGGGAAAAGATTAGATGTGCAAAACTGCTAAAGACAAACAGCTCTGTGTTTACACAGGCGGACAAATACAAATGCCACATTTTAAGATTTTTATTCGTAATAAAATCAAAAACAGTAAAACATTTTCGCTCCATCTTAAAATAATGCCACCATGATGTGGGTCTGGAGCTGATGTACCTCTGAGGGTCTTCCACATTGGCTCTTTATAATTGGATAAAAATGATAAAAGACCAACTAATGTTTTTAAGAATAAATACAATAAAACATGAAGATTTTCGTCATTGGGTTCAAAACTATGTGATTTCGACAAATTAATTTGCTATTATCTTTTTTATATTAAAACCTAACCAAGGTTAAAAAAAAAAAAAAAAAAGAAAGTAGTTCTTTATAAATAACATATTTTATATAGTAGATATTAGCTTAAAATCACTTTTTTTTCACATTTGCTGCTCTAAACAAGTTTTAGTTAACTGGACTGGTCATTTGAATTGTAAAGGTTGAAGGTCCTTGTTCTATCACCTAAAATACCAGTAAAATATATTAATATTTGTGGTTTTACCGTGAAAAAAAAGTCAATTAATTTATAAGGCACTGCTACAAAACACTAATCTGACTGAAAGTCAAATTAGGAGAAACTGCAAAATCACAGCATGAAATTGGCTTCAGTTACCCTTTTGATATTTGCTTTACTCTCTTTGTGGCTTCAGTATTTTTCTCTGTGAGGGTTTGTTTTTATCGGCTTGAGGAAAATTTCAAAGCCGCGTGTGTCTTTGGTTCCCCTGCGGTGCCCTTACATAGCTGTAACATCTATGACAAGCCACAGAGGAAGGAAGGAAGGAAAGGATACTCCAGATGATTCTGATGCAACAATCACAGACTGACCTTTTCTTGTGCTTGCGTTCATCCTTCCTCTTGCGTTTTAAACTTGAAGAGCTGGAGGGATCAAGGAGAGCAGAATAAGCCGGAGGTGTTTAAGACTGACAAAGCCTTCACAGTCAGCCTGCCTTCTTGCTGATACACTAAGAATCAGACTTTAAGGTGAAAATCCAGTAATCCTCCTGCATGCATGTCATTGTTACACCGCATTTAAAACAGCAACGTATTCTAGATAAATAGAATTTTTTTTTTACTACCACTGACGATATGAATACTAATGATAATATTAAACATAAAAATACCTGTGTTTTGACTTCTTAGAGGTATATCTGGAATGTAGAGAAAGATGATTTGAGTCACTTTTTAAAAAATAAATCCATACCAACAATACTGTAATAATAAAGAAGAAATACCTATGGCGCTTGCTTTTCTTGGAGCTCTTCTTCTTCTTCTTCTTCTTCTTTTTCTTCTTCCTCAGTGGTGACAGACTGTGTGAAGGAGACCTGAAGGGAAATAAATGGTAATAATGAAAGATAAACAGGAATTCTAATACTTCTTAATTAAGTTGAGTTTAATTCAGTTCACATTAAGTTGTTTTGAATGTCAATATTTTACAACAAACCATTTAGTTGATTACAGAGTTAGATTTGTGTCCATTGGAATCTAGATGAGTTCAATGAAATCATTTTCAAATAGATGCGATTTTAACTCAGTTTAATCTGATTAAATAAAGGCAAATAGAACAAATTTCAGTACGTTGTGTTTATTTCAATGCAGTTCTGTTTACACCATAGTTATTCCTAATAGAGCCACCCAATTTCCATGCAATTTATCAAATTATCTTAAATCCAGTAGTCAGTTACAATCCAACTGAACTGTTTTCAAATTAATTCCCTATTCCTTTGAAAACAGGGCTTTCTAATATTTAGAGTAGTTGGAGCAATTTAATGCATTTTGTCCTAGTTCAATCATATTATTTTCCAATTTAATACTATTTATTAAAAACAGACTAGTTCAAGTATAAATAATACAATTCTGTTGAATTACATAATTCCAAATCCATTGTCCACTGTGTGCCGAATATTTCAAATTAATTCCAGTGCAATCTCATTAAGTGTAATGTAAGTCATTGCGGTTAATTAGATAATTAATTTAAAGTTTGTTCATTTAAGTTAAAACCAATTTTATTCAAATTGAACATTTCTAGTGCCTTCTCCGGGTCGGGGGGGATGTCCTGCCCCAAGTGGAGGAGTTCAAGTATCTCGGGATTTTGTTCATGAATGAGGGAAGAAGGGAGCTGGAGATCGACAGGCGGATTGGCGCAGCGTCTGCCGTGAAGCGGGCGCTGTACCGGTCCGTCGTGGTGAAGAGAGAGCTGAGC
>CAEFZY010037769.1:0-22590 GCA_903066815.1 Brachyrhaphis roseni
TGGATCACCAAACTTCACCACCAGTCTGGATGGACTTATCACAGGTTTATCTGGACAGGTGTAATCTGTGAGAAACAAAGTACATGTAGATTATGCATCCCAGATGTTTCACATCTGCATGTCACCAGTAGGACTCTCACAGACTGTTTTATGTTGCAAGACTTAAAAGTAAAAATGGATTCAGTAGATCTTTAAAAAAAAAAAACACACACACACACACACACAAATAAAAACAAAATAAAAACAGCTGAAGTAATCTCTCTTTAGATTTTTATTATTCTGTTCCCACTGGACTGTTTCACATGTTTGTCTTTAATGCATGCATTTTGTTGGTTCTCAGTCTGTAATTTATAATCTTTGAAGGACCTTGTTGTTCTTATCTTTAAAGGTGCTGAATAGATAACGTATTGTTGCTTTTAGTATTACAAATATCTGACTCAAAATCAACCAGCAGTTCCACCATTAAAACATCTCAGTAACTACATCCTTCTTATGTAATCTTATCTTCTTTTTATTTTAAATTGTGGATTTCTGCAATTGCTAGAGACATTTTTTGATCAGTTCTAACTAAATTTGTAAAAAGAACCAAAAACCAGCATATACATTCGCTTTATTTTTCGACCCCTTAACAAACACAGTAAGGAATCCAGAAATTAAGTTCTAAAAAAGCAATAATTTTTCTATTAAAAAGCTGATCATTTTAAATGCAAATGAGAAGAACAAAAAGTGAAATTGCTGATCTTATGCAATCTCTTTTGAAGCGACAACAAATCAGTGTGTATATATGTTCTCTCTTTTATAACAAACAGTTAGAAAACTTTACTTACCACAACTTCTCACACAGGAGAAGAAAGTCAAGGAGCAAACCAGTAACAGAATCAAACTGGAAACCATTATTCCCAAACAGCCAGTGAACTTCATCTTAGCTTCATCTGGAAAAGAAAAATTTCTCCACAGGACACAAGCTAAATACTCCCGTTTCCTTCTCCCTTTTTTTTTTTTTGAAGCTTGATGAGTGAAACAATGTTGGCACCTCAGCCAGTTTCCTCAGTGCACATCCTGCCTGTTTTAAACACGTCAACCATCTGCAAAAGTGAAGCAAATTATGCTAAAACTATTTGAAACGTCCACTACACCCTTGAAAAAAAATACATATTTTTCCAGTTTTTTGTAGGAATTTGCCAAAATCTTATGACCGGATGTGGCTAAAAAAAAAAGAAAAAGAAAAAGTGTTTCCTTCCTCCATCCCCCACAGATTTTCAGTTCCCTGAGAAATGGTAGTAGACAAAGATGACCTGAGTGAATACAAAATGCATTTTTCAAGGGACCATTTATTTTTATAACAGCTGTCATCAAGCTGTGGGGTAACAGGCAGAATCTCTTCAAGGGTGCAAAACATTTTTGACCCATTAAAGAGTTTAAATGCACGCTACAGCCAATTTATTGGACTGAAATCCGGACTCCAGAGCAACATTGGTCTATATCAAGTCAATCTGTGCTCTAAACACAAGAAGAAAAGCAGATTGAAGCTGAAGCAGAATCTGGTGCAGTTCATCAATTTACTTCCTGGGGATTTTTATCTGTTTCCTGAGAATCCTACTACTGGTAACACTCATGTTTTTGTGCTGTGCCTGAAGCCATAAACCATTTCCTTAAACACGTTTTAATCCCTTCAAGATTTACACAGAGACAACAAAAGAAAGTTGTCATCTCTGTGACAAGAACTGCACACTAAATTGCAGGAACCCTCCTCTGCAGCAAGAACAGAGGAGGGACGAGACTGACCTAAGATAATAGAAAAGGAGGTAGGACACATAAGCTGCTTTTCTATTTACCATAAAATGGAAATAATTAAAATAAATCCACTAAATAAAAACATGCCAATTTCGATCAAACACCGGACATTACTACTGGCAGAAACATCAAAGAATATGACAGGAAGTGGTAGAAGGATGATGGTTCGTTTTGCGTTTCATTGGCACTGTGCAGCTGGCTCCACCAGCATCGCACAGTTTTAATAACTAATGACAAATTTATTCCTGTGTGATTTTAATTTTATTTTATATTTAATAAAAACACTGCATTTGTGAAATTATGTTTTTTTTGTTGTTGTTTTTTTACAATGGCAGAATATAGAGAAATATTTGAGCACATTGCCATGGAAACGCAGCTAGTGACACAAAGTTAAAAGAAAGGAAGTAGGATACTAGGAAAGAAGGACGGACAAAAAAGGAAGGAGGAGTCAAAAGAGAAAGCAAGGAACATATCTTTAGAAAAAACTGTTTTATTTAGACTTTTAAACATACAGATTAAGAACTAAGAGAGAATATTAATACAACTAAACAAAATGCTGGCTTTCAACCATATCTTTACAGAGAAAAAATATTCGCAAAAATGAGTTTTACAACTTTTTACTCAACACAAAAGAGCAAACTTTAAAAAAAAAAAAAAAAACGGAAAGCCGAGGAGGCCCAGCAGCTTCATGGTAGATTGTTGTTCCAGTGTCGCTCGTTGGGCAGCACCCTGCAGAGCCGCAGGCAGCAGCTGATGGTGGGCTCATAAAACACAGTGTCCGGTTCCTCTAGCGCCACAGTGATCCCCCTGCTGGCTGGCGCAGAACTGCTGAACAGCGAAGGTTTAGGGTCTTTAACTAAAGTTCTCTTCGTTATGCACCCCAGTTCTATAAGTGCCTGGTGGGAAAACAAAGAACCAGATCTTAGATGTCAAAAATTAGAGGCTGTCAGTGGTGCGAGTTTAATACAATTCTTGCCAAATAAAATAACTTTAGTTTTAATTACAGGATAATTCTTCTCCTCTTTTGCCATGTTCAACTTCAGACTTTGATGCATTTTATTTTGTTTCTTCATGTGATAAACTAATACAAGCTGCAGACTTATAAAGCAGAAGGAAACTGTAACATAGTATGTTTAACAAAAAAAAAAAAAAAACCCTAAACTGTGAAAGGTGCATTCAGCCTCTCAGTCAGTTGTGTGTGAAGCCAACATTTGCTTCAGGTGCAGCTATTAGTCAGTCTGGGTAGGTACCAGTTTTGTTTTAATGATCTTAAAATCAGATTAGATGGAAAACATCTGTTTAAATCAAATATACTGATTACCCTCAGTTTTATAGATGTAAGCCACATCTATAAGCTACATCTAAACACATCTAAACAGTCCACAGAAAACAAGTGGACTGTTTTCTGTCCACTTGCATAACTAACGATTTGTGTTACTTTTAACAGCTTCAGTTTTATGAGTCATAATAAGGAGTTGTTATTCCCGAGATTCTGCAGCTCCAGATGCAAAACCTGGAACCACACTATCTCTGACTGGGCTGTCCTGACCAGCACAGAAATGTCCACACATAATATTCCGGACAAACAGCAGAGTATATAGATAAGCTTCAATGCCTGTTGACCAACTGCCATGACAAACTTTGCTTTATTTCAATCAATCAATTTTATCTATAATGCACCCTTCATGTTGGAGGCAGATTGCTGGAACCATATAAGAAAGTGTATTTCTGAACTTTATTTGAACCCTCACAATCTGTAAGTACAAATACCAGAGTTGTGAAGTAAACAGAAGCTGGTGGGATACTCCCTTTAGCTCCCCTCTCTGTAAGAAGACTGGTGGATATCAACAGAGATTTTCATATTTTCCTCACTTCCCTGGACTAGCCAGGGAAGTGATTCTATTCTTTGCTTCATTTCTTAATAAAATAACAATAAAAATGCATTTTGATTCGTTCTTGATTGACTCAGTGTTTTACCTTCGGTAAGACTTATTTATTTTCTTAACACCAACATATTGTAATAAAAGGCACTGTGCTCCTGTAACAAGTGATTTTCCCCCCTGGGATTAATAAAGAATTATTCTATTCTAAAAACCTTTTAGGAAACCATGCATTGTTACAATAGCACAGTTAGGTCTTGTGTGTCAATCTCTCATTTTTAAGTTTAATATTTAAACTGTAAAATTAAAGGCTTTATGAACTCCTTGATTTTTTTTTAAACTATCTTTTCAGTCACAATGGGCAGTTTTTTGAACATCATTGGTCAAAAAGGCTGAATTTGTCCAAAATGTCAGACTTGACTTTTTGTAATTATCTAATTTCACTTTCATTTCCTTTATTAAGTTTATTTGTGATGTACAAAAACCAGAAATCAAAATGTAAATGACAACCCCCCCTTGAAAAGCTATTTTCTCAGAAATGCAGCATCAGCATGCATCTTCTCCTCAGCGAATGCAGTGCAAAGTTCATTCTCCTGCAGGAACCAGGACAACCAAACTGCAACTAACATCATTTCCAGCAGAGAAGGTAAAACCTGCTCCCTGTCGTAAGTGAATTTCCGTTTACCTGCACGATGTCCAGCACCGTCACAGGCTGCAGGACATCTTTGTAATGTTCCAGCAGCGTCTGCTGAGTGAGGCCCGGTTGAGACATGATGTGGTACAGAACCGCCTCCAGGATTGCCTTACACACCGGCCGGTTCACCTTTCCGTCGATGAAGCGCCACGGTCGGCTAATGAAGCTCAAATTCTCCCTGCGTGAGACGAGATCAGTGGTGGAACAAAGTGAATAACGGGATCCGGGAAGAGTGGCTAAAGCTCGCTGCAGGGGAAACTCACTCGGTATCAACTGATGGCGATTCTACAGCCTCTTCCACTTTTTCACTACTTAACCTGCATTTTCTGACCCTCCTTGGTCTGCCTTGTTCTTGCTCAGTTTCCATCTTCTCCTCTCCTTCTTGTTCAGGCTGTGTCGACACTTCTTTCCCCGTTTCTAAAATAAATGTTTTATCTCCGCTTCTGTCATCTGTCCGCTCTTTCTGCTGTTCGGCTTCAATGGGTTTCCCAGTTCCATCATCTGCACTGGGTTTCCCAGGTCCATCAGCCCAGGTCTCTCTGTCCGTTTGCATCTCTTTGTCTGATGCGGGTTTTTTCGCAGGCGGTCCCTCGGCTTCCAGCTGCATCGCTTTAATGCACCTCTTGCGTGCGAAGGGGAAGTTGTACTGACTGGTCAGGTGGGGACGCCTCTTGGCGTTCTCGTGAGGCTGAGACGTTTGCTTGGAGTTGACGGTCAGGAGCCACGGCTCGGCGTGCTCCATGAGGACCCAGCGGACGCTCAGGCTCCCGACTCGGACCACCTGGTCTTCTTCCTGCAGATCCTGAAGCAGAAAAGTGTCCATCAGAAACATCTACTGATCCCTAGAGGATCCCAGATTTTTACAACTTCCCATCCACAAAAATCACACCAGATGCATTTCCAATACAAATGTGAACAAATCTTTGTTGATATTCTGTTAATGTAAAAAAAAAAAAAAAAAAAGGAGCAAAAAAAACACACACAAAAAAAAAAAAATTTGCTATTGCGATTTGTCCATTAAATAAGAAATTCAATTAAAATCACATGTCAATAAGTTAGTTCATGCAATAAATCACTGAAAATCACAGCAGCAATGGTTGTGAACTGTTAAATAAGTTATATTCATAATTCAGCCAATCACAGGAAACACCGGTGTCTGTAGCTTCAGGCACTTATGTAAGGACAAAAAAATAAATAAACAGTCACACACATACACACATGTGCCATTCTCTCATTCACAAGTTACAATCAGTATATCTGTTAGATTTCTTTTTTAACCTCTTTTTGTTTTTTAAGCCAGCCCAGGCAGCATGTTGACATTTTTCCCAAACACCAGGCTAGAGAAGCATTGTCCCAAGTATAAGGACAAGCTCTTTGTACTTGGGAGCGGCTACGTATGAGGCGTTTTGGGGAAATTGTAGATGGCCATTTTACGAAAGACCTATGCATTCAATAGGTGAGAATGACACAACTTTTTATGAACTGTGTGATGATGTGAGAGTTCAGCTGCACATTGTCTGAAAAATCAAAAAACAAAACATCATCCTTCTACTACTTCCTGTCCTTTTTTTTGTTGTCTCCGCCAGTAGTAACATCCAGCTGCTGATCATATGACTCGTGTGATGCAAACAAAAGTGTTTCTATTGCAGTTTTGCGAAATACATCTATTTGGATATGGCCAAAAAAACCCTACCTCGTTGCAAAAACTTTTTATTGAAAAACGTTTTTCAAAATTGCAGTTTTGTTATTTATTTATTTCATACTTTCGATTTGCGCAATTTTATGGTTAATGGAAACGCAGCTGGTGACAAAAATTCCCAGCCACTGCAGCCTATAAGCCAAATATGGGCAACTTAATTTGTTGCATAGACCAAAATAGATTACCGTTATTCATGCTGTAACTTTAAAACAAATAGAGTATTGAAATAGTTCAATAGCTAAATGAACTATTTGTGAAAGTTCATTTAGCTGTTCCAACATTTCTTCAGTTCTATATTTAAAAAAAGCCCCATAAAAAGTTACTTCCATGCTTTAAAATAAGATTAAACTTAATCACTCAGTTACCCAGCAAAGTTGCACTTTTTAATGTAAACGCTGTAGCGTCTGATCAGAAAATATTTGTATATGATTTTATTTCCACATATCTCAGTGCATCTCTATTCTGTTTGCGCCACTTTCATAACTTGTGAAGCAAAAGTGAAAGGTTAGCAGCTAGTGGACAACATTAGCTCTGCACGTTTACCTTCAGGTACTGCTGCAGGCTCCTGGTGCGTCCAGACTGCACCTCCTGCAGGTGGAGATCCCGTTCATCCAATCCCTTTTCACCGGCTTCGTCTAAACTCCTCCTGAGCCGAGCGCACGCCTCAATGTCCTGAGCGCTGTACCGTCGGTCCTGAACCAAGCGCTCGTCACACTCCTCTGCAGTGGGCGGAGAGTAGGACGGCGACAGGATGATGCGGGTGAGGATAGGGGGCAGCAGCGAGGGGCCGGATTTAGTCAACTCAAAGGGCGGAGTAGCTGGAAACGACAACAAAAAAATTGATTTTACAGCTGGGAAAACTTACTTGTGCAAGTTTTGAATCCTCTGATACCTACTCTGCTCACTAAAGACGTGGTGAGGTGGAGCGTCTCGCAGACTGAGCTTCAGGATGCATGACTCCACCACAATGTTGTCGTTCATGTTAAGATTGCGCAACTTAACTAAAACAAAAAAAAAAGATGCATTTATTGAAGTTGAATTTTTTTTCACAGTGTTTTCAAAGAACAAAACAGCAACTATATGTTCGACTGTTGCAAAAGAAAAAAGCATGTTTTAAAAAAAAAAACAAAAAAAAAACACCATCAATAGAATGACAATTTTCATTGAACAAATCGGAAATAAAAGTGAAAAGTAAAAATAATAGCAAAAGGTTTTACCAATCCCTGGAGAGCAGTAGCCCCTCATCAACAAGTAGTTGGTGTGTGACGCTTGGTGAGCGTTCACTTGAAGCTTTTTTCTTCCATCACCCTCATCTCCACCGTCATCGTCGTCGTCATCATCTTCTTCCAAAGCAGCCATGCTGGAAATCAGTAAGTCGTATTTTTTAATCTTTTGCTTTTTCTTCATTTTGGCCTTGCAACTTTCAGAGCACCAAATTACAGCGATATTAATGCACAAAATGGGTTTATTTAAGACGACCTATTTTTGATTCGTCTATCTCAAAATAAACTTCTTTCAAAACTTTGAAAAGAAAGAATGGGACGTTCTTTGATCAGACACTGGTTTGATTCAAACAGAAACTCACCTCTTGACCACTTCATTGTCCACCAGGCTGCTATCCACCACTACGATTTGCTTGGGGATGGACACGTGGACGCTCAGCCGTCCCAGAGTCATCAGGCTGAGGGAGACCAAACAGGCGCCCCCTGGAGAGCTCAGAGGGAACTGCAGCATATCCGATAGGTCCGGAGGATCCGGAGACTCATCCGTCTGCTCTCTGCTCGATGAGGCATCATCATCTCCAGACGGATCTTTCTGTTCGTCTGATTGGATCTTCTCCTCTGTGTTCTCAAGTTTCTCTTCTGATTTCTCCTCTCCAAGCGTTACACTTTGGTTGTTGTCTACTTTGTCTGTGGATTCGGCTCCAGCTGTTTGTATCTGTGGTTCCGTTTCAGAGACAGACTTGGCCTTTTTTGACGTTTTCCTGTCGCACACTTCCTCGCCGGTTTGTGACCTGTTTTCAGGTTCGTGATAGAAAGAGGTGGCAGGCCTGTCGACCCCTGACCCTCTGGTTATTAAATTCCTCAAGAAGCAGAAGGAGTCGGTGCACAGGGAAAACGGAAAGCGCCACACGAAATGCCTGCCAGACAATAAAATACACTCAAATTACTTGTTAGAGCTATTAATTTGTTTAAGCTGTTAATTTCCATCCAACACTGGATATCAATTTTCTTTTAATTTCAGATAACCCTAAAATGTATGTTTAAGGCAGGGATGCACTGACGGTAAAATTATGGCCAATATCAATAACCGAAAAACACAAATACATATACTGTATATAAGCATATATTTTGTCACATGCACAACTTACTCAGAAAGAAATATTAATATCGGGAATCACAAAATTTTTACTTATCAGATCGATTCCAATATGTAACAAAAAAAACAACAAAAAAACCCAGCAACATTGAACGTCATTGTTAATGTCAGTATAAAGTGCATCCCTAATTGAAACATAAATGGCACTTTAGGCAAACTTGGCTCTGTTTAACAAAAACTTACAACACAAAACAGAAAAGCAGCATCAACGTTGAGCACAACTCCTGCCAATGAAGCAGACGTTTGTATAACTCATTACAAAAAGGGATTAAATTTTATCTGAGACTTATGAGATGGCAGAAATAATACAGAGCTTTCTGTTCTCAAATCTGATTATTAAGAGTTGGAGGTTTGTACCGGCACAGTTTTTGCAAACTGCTATGTTCTGTTATTTATCTATATATATCTAATAGCAGAAAACATGAATTTTTAATTGTGTTTTCATGTTTAAATCTGAATTTAAAAAAAATGTACATCACTTATACAGGAAATAAGAACACTGACCTGTAGTAGGTCTGGGACATCTGGAAGGACATGGGCAGCATGGGCAGGCCCCGGTTCTTCTTGGGCTCGAGCGTCTGACTGATGCGACGGCGATTGAACATCCGCCTCTTCTTGCACTGGATGAACACTCGACAGAGCAGCTCCTGGTTATACTTACTGTACGTGTGGAAAGTCTAAAACATGAAAAATAAAACTTCATTTGGCAGAAATATAAGAATTCATAATTTTATGTTATGGATTTGGTCACAAGACTCTATCAAAATATTTTAAAGAGGCAGTATGTCGTATTTTCCAGGCACAGTGTGCCATTTTGCAGCACAATGAAGTAAATGTTAACATCAGCAGTGATGAGACGTTGCATCAAATATGACTTGAAAATAAATTTTACTTCATAATCTAACACCTTGAAATTGGGCCTCTGTCTCTTTAAAAACTCCAGCTCTTTCTGAAACTTCACTTTCAGGAAGTCATCTCTATTAACCCCTTAACAACATTTTTACCAGGGTTGCACTGAGAAGTAACTCAAGTTTCCACAAATGTCTTGCACAGCTGGATGGTTGCCACGGGAGATTAAAGGATTTCTCAAACATGCATGAAAGAATCAAGGCAACACTCCAGGTATGTTTTTGATGGAGGAATAACATTAAAACATAATGCAATGTAAAGCTCAAATGGTCAATATTACATAATAATGCTCCTTTTTTATTGTAAAATTTTGACAGAAGACCAACAGATGCAAGTCTGAAGATAAAATTCACAATAAATGAACACCTCGCAACAAGAAGCGCTTAAATAATGTCCTATTGCATTTTACATTTATTCAAACTAAATGGCATGTTTTGTCACCTGAAATGATCTGAAAGACTTCATCTGACCATTGGTCATAGACAGAGAGCTCTGGATCAGATTGTGTAAGACGATAGCATGGATGTCTTCTTTACTGTGAGGAATACACACAAACAAACTATGATAGGCACCAAAACCAAAAAGACAGAAAAAACATTCAATCAAGTTTAATTGTATAACACAATTCAGCAACAAGGTAGTTCAAAGTGCTTTACATCTTAAAAACATAAAAAATATCAAAAACACATCATAGAGTCAAAAGTTGTGAATTCCATAAAAATCCTTACCAGTGGATGATGTCTTTGGATGGGACATATTTTCCACTGTCTATCGCAGAAACTTTAAATCTGCAGGCGAAACATCAAGCATATGGTAACCTTGATCAGTTTTGAAGATAAACACACAAAAATCATCTATTGTAGTGGTGGCCAAACGTTTTGCCTGGGGAGTCAAAGAAATTAACATAAAAGTGCACAAATTTGTTTCTTGCATTTTCTTTATTTTTAGTTTTACCTGCTCAACAATAAACTTCAAAAACTGAAATCTGTATATAGATAAAGATCCAAACCATAAAAATGGGCTTTGGACTGCTGCCTTATTAATTAAAAAGCAATTTAGAAATGTTGTGGGTCATTCATTGTTTTCTATTTTATTGGGCAAATTTTCTCCATTCTTGACTTGTCGTCAGGGTCCGAACAAAACTCACTTTGAAGGACTACAAATGGCCCCTGAACCACACCTTGGACACCCTGTGATCTATTCTTACCGTGTGAAGATCTGCTCCTGAGAGCCGGGTATGACCAGGTTGCGATCACACATGACGGTGCTGAACTTCTGTCTCAGCAGCCGCACGTACTCCGAGAAGACTTTGGCGCAGTCCTAAAACACAACGAGTAAGTGTTAATCCACATTCCCTACTGTCAACATGAAACGGGAAAAAACCGGAAACAGATTAACGCACGTCTGCCTGATCGGGGTCAGCAGGTTTGTTCTTCTCCAGCAGCCTCATCAAAGCTTTATCCTGATGCACCTCAGCCAAACAGATCCTGAGACGAATAGCTCATTAAAACTCCTTGAGGGATTTAATTGAAAAAGTTCAGTCTAGTGTGTGCTCTCTAGCCTCACCTGTAGTTCAGAAGTGTTTGAGGATTTTTCAGGATGTATCTTGTGCGACGTCCAACAGCGACAGACGTTTTGTCTTTTGATATGTCAAACTCTGCGTGGAGAAGATCTCTTACGACACAGTAAGGCACAAACGGTCTTTTTATCTGCAAAACAAGAAAGAAAGAAAAGTGGCCCCCAGGAAGTTGATTATAGGAAAAGAAAACAGTAAAAAAATAACATAAAAAAAGGCTGATGTCTAACAGATGTGTATTTGCACCTTGCTGTTGAGCAGGTGTGATGCCACGGAGCAGAGCATCATGACCGAGTCCTCCTGAACGGACCAGTAGACTCGGTGTCTGGTCATTCTCTTCAGAGCTTGGTGGTCAGTCGCGTCATGGGCTCGAGAGCGTTTTTTAGGTTCTGTACAACAAATGCACACACAATAGTGAAATTTCAGGTATTTATTTTTCGTTAATTTTTTTAGGGCTTCAGTATGCTCAATTTCAAATTTAAGGCAGTTAAGGGTATAAAAAAATAATTGAATTTGCTTGCATAGTAACCCTTGTTCAGTGCATTGAATACGAAATATGACAGATTAAATTAGAACATATGTAATGCTGAGTCTCGCTTGTCAAATTAAAAGTATCTTTGGCAAAAGTATCTTCAAGCAGCTATAAAACACACTTTTAATTAAGCCCACGTTTTTGTTTTTGAAGGGGCGGTATTATGCATTTCCAGGCACATAGCGCCATTTTATAGTGCGATCAAGTAACTGTTCATAATTTAACACCTTCGTAATTTAACACCTTTAAATTGGGCCCCTGTCTCTTTAAAAACGTCTGTTCTTTCTGAAACCATGTTTTTTTTACCTTTTTTCTTCCTGCGTGGGGCCTTAACCACTTCTGTTTTCTTCCTCTTTCTCGTCTGTCCCTTTCCTCCAACCACCAGCTTGTTTCTTAAAACCGACTCTACCCCCATCTGTTTACAGAGAAATCCATCATATTTTCAATCAGCAAGTGGATATAAAAACCATAACTTAAATTAGTTTGATTTTGTAGTTACGGCGAGTGAATATTAGAAAAACCGGAAGCTGACACGCAGTCATACCTCGACGTTTTCTGCAATCAGAACCCGCTTGTTGGTCAAATAACAAGGTGCGAGGCCTTTTCCTGTAATTAAAAGCATCATGTTAAATTCAGGAACAACATGACACTACGGCAGCTTCACGAGAACTCACCGGGTTTTGATACAAGTGACGGAGAAACTCACCTGCTTGAACAGTCATCCTGAGGGAATTTCTACTCAGCAGGCTCTTCAGCCTGAGTTTGGAATCTGGTCCCTCTGAAATACCTGGCCTCTAGAAATTATAATAATATCAGTTAATAAAAGTCTTACTTCTACATACTGTTGCAATCTTACACTGTTATTCCGATGTTTACCGGTTCAGAGGTCAGAAGGTGACATGTCCACAGCCAGTTGCGTTTCAGATGACTGAAGAGTTCAGAGTCCCGACCTGCTGCTCCTCTGCCGTCTCCCGGTATGGAGCCGTCGTCACACACTTCGTAGCTACCTCTAAGGGAGGAAATATGGGAGAAATGAAAGGTATTAATTGTTACAGCTGATTTAATTCACAATCTAAAAAACTTAACTACAAACAGATGCAGGTTTCTATGTAACGTTGCATCATTTTATCTGTTATTGAGAGAGCGATACAGCAGCCGCACTGAGGCCAACAGGAAGAGCCTCTGGAGATTTCATAAAACAGCTGAGATGATTATTGGTGGCAGCCTGCGCTTCCTGAAGGCCCTGTGCAGCAGCAAGATGCACACCACTCAACCGGAGTGGTGTGTTAATGAGGTCCCACCCTGGACCTCATTAATCTACTCCCATAATTCCACAAAAACAAGGACAAACAGGCTGAGAGACAGCTTGCTTCCAAACACGTACACACACTGAATTCAAGCACATGCAAAGTTCTTCAGCAAGCGACAAACTGTCCAAACTATTATAATAAACCACAGAGGTGGAGGGTCATAATTTAGAATCTAACTGAAAAGGTATAGGGGCAGTATTACGTTCTGCTGTTAGAAAAGTGCTAAACATATATATATCAAATTTGATTTTATAACACGGTAATTAATTGGGCCTCTGTCTCTTTAAGAACTCCTGCTCTTTCTGGAACTCCGCATTCAGAAAGTCATCACAACATGGCTCCTCTATTAACACTTCAACAAAATTTTTACCACTGAGAAGTAGCTCCTATAACGAGCTCAGCGGATGTTCAGTTCCACCAGGTGTTTGCTAATTGCTGCTGGCTAGTCTGAAGGAGCAAAGAGTTTTGGAGGAGAATATATCCTTAATCGGTATTTATTCAAAGGCTCTACAGTGTTCAAAGTCTCTGCTCACTGATTGCAGTCAGGAGAAAGAGCCTCGAGCAGAACTCAGCTTACAGTTTTATAGGGAGGGTTTCATTCCATTCACATAGTTTGATAATCTACTTGGTTACAGAACAAATAGCAAGCAAACGTATCTTCTTTCACTAGGGGAGCCATGAGAAATAAAGAAACAATTCAATGACTTCATTGTAATGCTAAGGCCAGAGAAACTGCTTCAGGAGCCTTTTTGATGAGCTCATGCATCACACAAGAATCATAATACTGTTATGCATTGATTCAGTTAATAATCACAGTAACCTTAACAGTTTCCACTACACTGCTCTGTGAGACGAAAGCTCGAAAACTGCATAAAATTTCAAAAGGTCCTGAAATTGTATGCATATATAATTCAAAACTTCAACATTCAAAAATACTTTATTCATCCCAAAAGGAAATGAAATGTTGTTGTAACTCATATCAATTCAAATTCAAATAACGCTGTATTTCGGCAAGTGAGATTATATATGTTTGTGTTTCTTTTTACCTAATTAGACACTTTCGATTTAGAAGTGTTTACAGAAAGACTTCTACACAAATAAGTATTTTTTTTTTTTTCTAAACAGTTTTTTTTTCTAATCCATGAAGAATTTGTATTCTGCTTACTTTAGCAGGTAACTCATTCCAGCAATCATGTTGTGATCGTGCACAAAAGGAGGCGCTGAATCATCGTCTGGGCTGTTTCTCTTGCTACGAATCACGCCTTCATAAGAAAAAAACCTAGAAATTAGTCAGATCTTCAAATAACAACAACTGTTTTACTTAACATTGTTTAAGGCAATGAATTAGCATTTTGTGTTGGTGTATCCATCTACCCAGTGGCGTATTGAGGCAGACACACATCAGGTCAAACCAGAAGCTCTCCACGTCCTCAGCGGTGTTGAACGTGTACTGGCGCCTCTCGAAAGGTGAATCAGGCGGCTCCTGCACCAGCCAGTAATGAGGCTCCGAAGTGGTTGTGTCGACAATGGAGGCGTTGCGCTTCAGATAAACAAACACCTGGATGACAGCGAAGGACAGAATTCGTCAAATTCTGTCTTTGACACCATCTTTCTTATTAAGAAATCTTAAAAACTAGACTGATATGTAGCATTCTAATTCTAAATGTCACGTTTTCATTAGCTGTAAGTGGAAAATCATCCTAATTAGCAAAAATAAGGGCTCTGAAGCATCAATCTGTGTGTAATTAATCTGTATAATGTGTTTCACTTAAAGATAAAGTTCCTTAAGTTATGGAAAACACTGTTAGAATATTAAGAATATTATTTTTAATAGCATTTTAATGTATTGAATGGGTCAGTGCATAAATTAAGCTATTGTTTTTATTTTAATTACATCTATGAGATCCCTCAGTACCTGGTCTTTGTCTTTGAATCTCTCAACTACACCAAACTGCACCAAACCCATGTAGGCCAACTTCTGCAGGTTCACATGAAAGATGAAAATGTATTTCCTAGAAAGAAAAAAAAAAGGCAGTAATTGCTGCTCGGCAGGCAAGACCACGGTTTCGACAGGAAATTAAATTCAAAGGTAAAGAAAAAGAGAAAGAAATGAAAATCACCTTTTGTAAAGAAGCTGTCTTTTCATTCTAGCGGGCAGCGCTCTGACGAGATAGTGCTGCTTCACAGAGTCATTGAGGTAATCCTCTAGCTCATCCACCTGTGGACGTGCAAGCATAAGCAGAAAATCGTTGCTTATGAAGTGCGAGGTGTGCAGTTTTTATGTATTAATGCCTTTCTGCCTTGTCCGCATCAATATCAACGTAAAAGAAAAAAATAATCATGTTTCACATGTCTAACCATGAGGAAATAAAGTGGATTTTGTGAAACATCACGTCCTGTCATGTCTTTGAAGTATGTCTTTCGCATTTGATGCTGAATAGTGCATTTATATTAGGATTAAATGTGTGGAATTGTTAGTTTTGCTTTGTTTGCTTTTTTAAACATTTTTTAATATTTTAAGAATCAACTGGAAATGAAATTTCAATGTTCTATGAAAGATTCCCAAAATTATTAGCTGAATTAATTGCAAACTAGGAAAAGCCATCAGTTTTAGGAATCAGGACAAAGACTTTTTATTGGTGCCGACAGCATAACGTAGTGCAAGATTAAGTACTATGGATCTACAGATCCACTTTTTTTTTTACTTCCAATACTGATATCTGAGTAAGATTTATGCAGATTTTTTTCTTTTTATACACAGAGATAAATGCACTGAATTACAGATTTATTTGAGAACTCTGGACTAGTACAGCTCACTTAAATAAACCAATAGCTTCACAATCTAGGTCAAACATGTAAAAACAACACAACTTTAATTTGCTCAGTTATATTACAACTATAATAGCCAATGTAAAATAAATAAATAAAAAACTGAAGCTGACTAAAACAATAGGTTGACTACTTTGGTCAAACATGTAAAAATAAACTGCAACAAAACTTTCAAATGGTTCAGAAAGTGCAATTAGGAATTCTAAATATAATGTAAAATAAATATTATAGCTTGTCGTCACGCAGAGCACAGAATTAGACTGAATAGATCTCCCCCTATTTATCAGGCATTGCCAGATTATAAGGGTGTGACTGATGTAATGCCAAAGAGAATATCAAATTCTGACTGAGAACAACGTAAAAATGATTTGACAATGAAGAAACAAACTAATAAACAGAAACAGCCCTCTTATGTTTTCTTATCTCTTGAGAGATGCTCGTCACATTTCCTAATCTAAATCTGCAGTGATTGTTATCATGACCATCAACTATTTTTGATTTAATTTCAACCAAAAAGAATTCAGCTCACCACCGGGGATTTACTGGAGCATCACATGTTCCTTTATCATCTGCATAAAGCTTTGCTCTTACCTTGTAATTGATTTGGACGATCTGCACAAAAATAGAGAGAGGCAAGCACAGGAGGAGACTGCGAACCATCGCCCAGCCGCTGGTAAAGCCTTTGTGTAGAGGAACAGGAGGGATAAATCTCCTCCATGAGTCTTCATCAGCATACACTGTCAGAAAGACACAAGAAATATAAATGTTTCTTTAATGGTCTTTAGTGATAAGTAACTTTACACAGAAATACCTGTAGTTTTTTTTATCACTTTACCCCAAAAACGTTTCTTACCTTTCATGTCGGCGTCAGACTGATCCGGTTTAGTCTGCTCACCCTGCAGCCCGTCTTCATCACCTAATCCCTCGTCTATTGGAGGCGGGTTAGAGGTTTCATCCTGCTTTGCTTGGGATTCTGGCAGCCTGGCGCCAGGATCGGAGCTGCCAGGATCGGAGCTGGACGGTGCCGCCGGACTCTGGCTGGCAGAGAGAGCCTCGGTGGGGTTATCCCGCAGCGGGTGGCCGTAGATGAGGTACCAGAGGAAACTGTGAATAGCACGCAGACGAATCATCTTGGGCTGGAAGCCCAACGTTTTGCCCAATCCAGGAACTGTAAAAGTCAAAGGAGAAGAAATATTGTTGGAAAATTAGTTAATCTCACAAAAAGTCCTGAAATTGGATGTATTTTATGGCAAAATGATTTGCTTTCGATAACAAATTAGGCACTATGCTCCATGGAATCCTGGAAATTGTATTAATTAATTTTCTTTTTTATAATAAAAGTGCCAGAAAAACATTTTCTAATATAATTAGCCTCATTAAAAGGCTAATTGTATTAGCCTTTTAATATAATTAGAATGGAGAATGTTCAAAACAAATCTGAACATTCTCCATTCAGATTTGTTTTTCCAAGAGGGAAGAAATCCTTTCAATCACTCTGCAGCTGTTTTGAAACTACACTGAACAAACTGTAGCACTTCAAAACCAAATTTAGAATATTTGTTCCAAATTTTTGCTTGAGTCGATGCATCAAAACTAAAATTCTTAATTAGAACTATAATAATAATCAAGATGCTAGATTTAGCATAAGTTGGGCCAGACTTTGGAAACGGCTTACAGGGGCAGTAACACAGGGTGGCAATTCTTTGGGGGCCCCACAAATTAATTTTTATTTTATTACAATTCTTTTTATGCATGTGTTTTTTTGCATATGCCTGTTGCAAAAAGAAATTAATAAATTAATAGCACAGTAAATTAAAATGAGCTTAATAGTTTCCATTCTGATGGGTTTTATTTTTTGAAAGACAATTTTGTTTACAGACATCACAGTTCCTCTTGTTTGTGATTTCTGTTTTGAGTGGGGTTTTTTTAATTTCCGTTTTATTTTTTGTATAGTTGGTTTTTCGATTTAAATAAAAGTATGAATGATTTTATACATTTTTGTTTTAAATTCTTTTTGAAAATACTATAAAACTGTGTTGTTTCTACTTAATGTCATAGTGTGACACTCTCCTACCAGCACATGTTTAGCACCCTAACACAGATGTTCAAACTATTAACTAGAAAATGAATAAAGCCTAAAGGGGTGAAGTACAAATATGGACATCTTTGCTTACAAAAGCTGGCTTGACAAAAACTGAAATCCCAATGTGTCATTATGAGTGATTATTAAGAATGTATATTAATAAAAGATATTTAAACCACAGTGATGTCTGTATACTTCATTAAAAGCAATCACAGAGAACCTGGCGTGGGCTTAAAGCTCGCGTCTTCGTCAGATTCTAACATCTTGTTTCTTGAGGCACTCTTCTTTGCTTTTGATGTGGTTGTCTTTTCTGATTTGAGCTGCTCTCCTTTTTCTTCAGCAACCTGCAGACTGAGGAACAGACAATAAAAGACTAAATGAACAAAAGTTAAAAAAAAAATAAAAATCAGAAACTTAACGTAGCGTGAGCTGGTATTTTTCAAAGTTGTGGTCGCTGTGGGGGGCACAGAAGGTTGGAGGGAAGATGAGAAAAATTGCAAAACTAAAAAACTCCTTCCTATCCTACAACAATGCAGAACCTTTTACTGGACCTCAGTAGAAATGGTACATCTTGTTGGTGCTTACCGTCCAGCTGCATGGGAGCTGGAAATTCTGAACCGGATCTGTTCGATGAGCAGACTGACTCTCCCATCACTTGGCTGAATGGATGGATGAGTAATTATGTCCACCTACATGTGTGAAAGAAAAAAAGAGAAAGAAATCACAAAAATATTGTAACCAGGGTTAACAGTTTGGAGTTTTTCATTAAAGTTTAGTTTTATTTCAATGTGGCTTTTTGTTTGTCTAATTCAGTTAGTTTTAATTAGTTATTAGAGTGCTTCCTATTTTATATTAATTAAATACTGTTTAGTTTTAGTTTAGTTATTTTCATATTTTGGGTCATTTTTCAGTGCAGAATTCAAAAAGGTCTAAGTATTTTATTGTGATTACGTAAACATCGATTGGGTAATAAATACTCAACAAAAGAAACCATTTTCAAAAGCAAAAGCAATCAATTATTGTTGAACAACTGATTCTGATGTTTTCTCCCAAATTTTGCTGTGGCCATTTTGTGGACTAGAATAGAGCAGCCAGGAATTTTGAGTGATGTAATTTGGTGACAGTTGACATAAACTGCTTGTGTCAGTCTGAAAGGCTGATAAAAAGATTCTTAAACACAAAAACAAAGGATATTATATCTATAAGATAAGCTTTATTCAACAGACTCGCAGTCCACAAAGAAATAATACACAACATATAAAAAAAACCCATCTTATAAAAGACTTGCATACCAATATTTCCACAGAGCCGACTGGTATCTTAGTGCACTGAGAGAGGGATGTGAAAACATTACAACCAGACTGTTCAATGAACTGCCCAAACGACATATAAATTTGTATATCAGATTTCTCACAAGTGCCTGGAATGTTCTGACATGTGCGTTACAAAACATCTCACTAGCACTGCTGAACCTGGGTTTCTTAAGCAGAATTCTCAAAGAGTCATTATAAGCAACTTTAAGCTTCTGCATGCTAGCTTTTTTAAATTTACCCCACAAAGGAGCTGTATACAAAGATGTACAGCAAGCTTTAAATAGGCTTATTTTTACCTCATCAGGGCACATATGAAATTTTCATCCCAAAATATTTTCCTGGGTGTATAACATGCGACACTGTCGATAAATATCATCATCATCATCATCATCACAGAGCTGGTCAGTAATGTAGTGACCAAAATATTTAGTTTTGGAGCAAACATCTAACTTTTGCACTGACTGAAAAAGATCAGGAATATAATTTCAGTATGTTTTAGTTAGTTTGATAAACACAATACAGTTTCAGATAGCAACAATTTTCACCCATTAATTAGCATTTTAATTTATTTCAATTAGCAAAAATGTTGTTCTCAATTTCAGTTTTTGATATTTTGTTAATATTAATATATTAATATTAGCTGTAATAACTTTGGTGAGTACGTCATGATAGCTTGTGAATAAATCTAGCAAAAGCAAAACCAAATGCCAGCTGTGCTAGCATTTGGTTCTCCTAGCATAAATTCCAGTATGGCTCCATACAAACGCAGGCCATTTCCCACCCATGGAGTGGAGTTTGCATACCTTCTTAGTGACCCCGTCCTGTATGACAGTGGTGGTGTAAAGCTTCAGCAGGCCTTCCCTGGACAGATTGTGGACAAGCCGCAAAACAGACTTCTTGCAACACTTTGAGCTGACGCCATCCTTCTTTTCTGCATCATTGATGATTTTCTGCAGCCTGGAAACAAACAACCATGTTGAGATTTCTTCTTAAGAGTTCAATTCACTTCACAAAACTAAGAAAACAAAACTGACGGGAAGAAGCCCTCTATGATCTTAAAGCTCTGAATTGCTTCGACAATCATGTTCTTCCTCTTCAGCAGACGGTATGTCTCATGAGATCTCTGAAGGAAGGAGAGGGGAAGAAAAAGTGGTCAACTTTAACTTTTTCATGAGGAAAAAACAGATAACAATAAGGCGTCATCACCTGCGGCGGGAAGATGCTATCAATCTCAACAATCTCGGCGTTGGCCGGGTTACCAGATGGATGCACAGCCTCACTCTGAGACAAAGAGCTGGCAGGAGTTGAGTTGGGTTGTTCCTCTTCTTCCACTGGAGGTTCTTTTGATTCAGGAAAAAAAAAAAAAAAAAAAAACACACATGAAGAAAAATGTAAGCAAAAAAACCCCAAACCAAAACAAAACAAAAAAAACTGTAGATAAAACCCTTTTAAGGCAAACTATATTTGGCTTAAAGTTTATATTTCAGAAAAATTAGAGAGAGGAGAAGCAGTTTTCAGTTTGAGCTGAAGACACAAATATACTTTTTTTTTTTTTTTTGCAGAATGGTTTGAAACTTGCAAACAATGAGTTGGGTACACCAAATACAACTGTATATTTTTTCTACTTCTTAAAACTAAGAATATTTTTATCTTGACAACATCTAAAAATATATCTTAAAAGGACAATAAATTGGTGTAATTTCCACAAATGCAATGGTAACTTTTTCCATTCCAACTAACCAGCTATATTTTCATTAACATCTTGGTTTCTACTGATTTCTTCTGAATATCCAATATTTCACACTTCTAAGTAATATGGATGTAAGGAGCTAAAAAAACAAACATTAAATTGTGTAAAAATATGTGCAAACAAGAATTGTTTTTATATATTTTAAAAATAATTTAAATATATCTAAACAATTTTTCTTAACATATCTTTAATGGTTATATAAAAAGATTTTCCTACATTATTATTGATAGAATCTAGAATAAGTTTAATACAACATAAAACACATGGAATGAGTTTAAACCATCTAACCTGTTTTTGTGAACACTTATCAGCAAAAAGTCAGTTCAGCATTATTCTGGTCTGACCTAACAGTGATGCATGCCATAAAATCAATCTGTGTCTTCTCACTGATTGCAAAGCTTCATGTTCTTTCAGCTTCGTCTTAGATTAGCCCCACATAACATAGTCGAAATCTAAAACACTTAAAGATGAGGCTCCTTAGAAATTATTTGATTGCTGGTGTGCTTTATGTAACCTTAACCTATTAAAAAAGTGGGTTCTTTAGTCTATTCATGCAAAAAGTTACTACAAAACCAGCAGAATTAAGCTAGTTTTGTAGTATAATTTGCTACAAAAATGTTATGCTATAATGGCAGCAAAACATGAGGTTTGCATCATCAGACAGTTTCTATATGTTTTTGGGGTTGATTGATTTCTTAACCTACTTTTTCCATTTCAGTAAACGTAGGTTGACATAGGTTAGGTTTTTGTTCCTAACATTTTTTTAAAGATGTAATTTATCTGCAAATGTTTCCCTAAAAGATTTTTAAAAATGTACAAAATCCTTCAGAGCGGGCCACAGATGGCTGCAGAGAAGCACTTTGGATAAAGTTTAGTTACTAAGGTCTATTTCTGTCAAACTACCTGGAGCAGGAATGGATACGGAGTCGGGTGTTGTAGCGTTGTTGGATCCGCTGCAGGACGGGCTCTCACCTGAGAAATTACAGAAATGTTAAAAACACAGAGATAAACATTTTAAACACACCACCAAACTGATAATTCATGAGATGTCAAAAGTTAAGATCAATTAGATTCTCACTCTCAGCTTGAGCAGACTGTGTGACGGGAGCGTCAGGTTCCGTCTGCTTTCTTGCCACACAGGGAGCGTCAGGTTCCGTCTGCTTTCTTGCCACACAGTCTTCCTCTGTCCTCTTTGCTCCAGATTTTTCATCTGCTTCATCACTCTTCCCGTTCAGCTCTACATCCTCGGTGTGATCAACACGAACCTGCTGGTCCTCCTCTTGGTCTTTGTTTCGACTTCCGCCTGCTTTTTTACCCTTCTGGGCTTTGGGAGTTTTGCGGCTTTTGCTCGTGGTGGACAATGTCTTGGCATCCGACTTGTGCGACGCTGAAGAGGACAGCAGCTTGTTCCTTTCCTGCTCTTTAGCAAACAGCTGGAGATGATCACTGGCGCTCGCGCACCTGAAACGAGTACAACTGAAGTGACGAGCTGCAGACGAAGGAATGTAAAAAACGGAAAACAGTCAATCGTTTATACAAACTTGTGGCTGATAAATTTCGTGGTCCTCTGCCGACCCTCGTCCTCCATAAAACTCTGTAGGATGGAAAAGAATCTGATATAAAAAAATGACCCAGGAACAGATGAAAACTACAAATTAAAACATAACCATATAATTATGGAATACCGTATTTTCCGGACTATAAGTCGCACCAGCCATAAAATGCATAATAAAGAAGAAAAATGCATATATAAGTCGCACCGGAGTATAAGTCGCATTTTTGAGGGAAATTTATTTGATAAAATCCAACACCAAGAACAGACATGTCATCTTGAAAGGCAAT
>CAEFZY010037774.1:0-11693 GCA_903066815.1 Brachyrhaphis roseni
AGGAAGATGAAGACGGCTCTCAGTGACTTTTACCGGTATGTTTTTTTTAACCAGCCCTGTTAGTGCTGTGTTACTACCGTATTGTTAATGTGTTAATGTGTTACTGCCGCGTCACAGGCACTGTTTGGAAAGAAAAGCTAAGGTAGATAAGCTAAGGTATATTATTAAAACTTTGAAAACTCTTTCTGTGTACCTTCTGTATGTAGGTACATGTGGCTTATAGACAGGTGCGGCTTATGTATGTACAAAATGGTTTTTTCCTTTAAATGTACTGGTTGCGGCTTATAATCAGGTGCACTTTATAGTCCGGAAATTACGGTAGATCATTCCATTGCTAAGTAGTTGAGAATAGGTCAAAAACAGCATATATGAATATATGTTAAAGAATTTATTAAATGAATATGTTAATTTCTTCTTTGAAGTGTGAAACATTGAGAAATATTTTGGAAAAAAATGAGCAATAACCTTTTATTTTATGCCTTGCCTTCCTTTTTACCTAATCACATCTACTGTGCTTAAATCCTTGACTGAATACATCTGGATTAACTCTGGTGGTTTAATGCCTTCCCACGCCTCTAAAAACATATGCAATGAAATCGAAGCAGTTCTTTGATTCAGTTCTGTGAACACCGCAGAAGAGGCAGACGAACCCAACTGATCTGCAGTAAAAACATATTATTATGACTTTTGAAATTCAAATGTCAAAATGTTGTGTGCTACTCTTACTGGACATATTTTTGATGCATAATCCATGCCCGAGTGACAGTCTTCTCTGTTTAACAAGATTTCACCATCATTCTCCTTGTAACTCCTAGAAATAAGGCAAGTGATATGATTTTGTGCTATTTCTTCCTCCAAAGTATTTTTTCCAACTTCCTACTTGTCAGTTTTGATCGCTGACTAAGTGGGCTATCACTGACACAATGCCCTTTGAGGAAACTGCAGGACACCAGCCTTATTAGCATCACACATGCTGTCATGGTGACCACGATTCAGGCGCTTGGAGGATAATTTGTTCTTTAAACCATGATGACGTATGTTCTCATTAAAGTCAAAAATGTGTTTGTAAGAAGAGTTGGTGTAATTTATAGAAGGTAAGTAAGTAAAAATTTAAGAATTCACATTTTTTTGCTTTCACAAATTGAGAAAATCACATTATGTGTTTTAAATCATCTGTATTGAGGGCAAAATAATTCATTCCTAGTTTGGTGTGTTTGATGTGGTTTCATGCTTCTCTAAATTTAAGTTGTTAATAATGACATAATTAGAATAAAGGCCATATTGAATTATCTGGAATATTTGTTTTTCTGCAGTGGATTAAAGCATGCTTTTGCATTTTTACACAGTCACAAAAGTTTTGATGTGAAAGGTCAAAGTTCACTGATATCTATAGTTTCTTTTTGATGGCTATTTTATAGTTATTAGGTATAAAAGGCTCCATAAAAAACATTTAAGCCTGGCACCCCAAAGACAAATGAAAAAATGCTCCACAAGTTTATAATGTTAACCTTCCTAATGTTTGGGAAATCTGCCATCCACTTTTCACATGTGGATTTTGTGACATTTCCTATTTCATCTCTGCAAACACAAAACCCTTCATAAAGTCAGTCCATATTGATCGCATCTGACATTTTGAGGGCATTAACCACCTTTGCCAACATTATGAATGTTAGCAAAGCCAGTTAGCTAACATTAGCTGTCTGCCTTTATACCAAAACTTGTTACTTAGTTGTCACACAGAGATTTTGTGATTATCAGCGACATACATTAAGGTAGCTACATGTGTACAGTACATATTGCATGTTTGTACTGTACTGTACTGCCGGCATCCTGCAGTACTAAAACATGCAGGATGCCGGCCCTCGAGGACCAACTTTGGGCACCCCTGAGCTATTGGATTCAAGTGTGTTGGACCAGGGAGACACCTAAGATTTGCAGGACACCGGCCCTCGAGGACCAGGATTGCCCACCTCTGATCTAACCCCTAGAAGTCTTGGTCTTATCTCAGTCTCCTTGAGCTAGCTGCTTTTGACTACCGTACTGCAATTCACATGTCCAATTATTCAATGTTTCAGTACTTTTTGCACAACCTACTGTTTCCTAACAAGGAATTTAACAAAAAAAAAAAAAAAAAAAAATCATAACAGGAATTTAACCAATGAATTGGCTAATATATTTCCTGCTATTCAAATGGTCCTCCTCATCATGCTGCTCACATTTTGACTTCATGAGATCAAGACGACTCCTAACATCTGACCAACAGAACCTCACCATGACAAGGCTTCAGACGGAACGGGCCCTGGGTTTACAGGGTCACAGAGACAAAGAGTGATAATACAAAGAACCATATGTAAAGCAAAATGGTGCAAAATAAGTTAAAAAAAACCTAAACATTATTTTAAATAGCATATTGCTTTGAAGACAGAAGGAAGACTGGAGTACATTAGACTGTGAATAGTTAACATTGTTGCGAATAAAATATGTCTGATGAAGAAAATGTGCCGACTCACTGCAAAGAGACTGGAGGAAAATTTCCAATTAACATTAAATGGCCTGGAAGTCAGCATCAACCCATGTGCCACCATAATTGAAACCGACCCAAAGTGTCTGGTAGTACAGCATAAGGTGTCCACTCTAATAAAGCTTGACCGACAAGATTCACAAGCCTAAACATCAAGACCGGGGAAGAAATCGTACAAGACAGATTTGTCAAAGGTTGTTTGGGATGATAAGATACAGACTTTCAATGGAGAAGTTTGAGGAATAACTTGATTTCACTTAAAACAAAGAAAGTTTAAAGGCAGTCAGGATCTGTTCTGACCCACATGCAGGACGATAAGAAATCAAAAGATTTTTATTTACAGTATGCACGAGGTTAAAGGGGAAACATTGTGTTACCAGACATGCAGTGTCATTTTCTTGCATAATCAAGTAACTTGTCTGGAAATATCTAATACAACTTAAAAGAAAACTTATCTTGTAATTTAATGCCTTGGAATTGGGCCTCTGTCTCTTTAAGAAACTCCTGCTCTTTCTGAAACTCTACCTTCAGGAAGTCGTCACACAGTGGCTCCTCTATTAATCCTCTAAGAATATTTTTACCAGCATGAGAAGTAGCTTCTCAATTGATTGACACCTATTTTGTTTGATTTGATAAAAGTGGGGGGGCTGGTTGACCTTTTTGACCTTTAAGCTTTAATTAATATCTTCAAAGCCAAAGCTGCACAAACGAAAATTTTTACTGCACAAACCAGCACAAACAGAAACGAGTTGATTGACACCCATTTTGTCTGATTTGAAGAAGGTGGGGGGGCTGGTTGACCTTTGATGACCTCTAGAAACACTTCTTTACATCTTTAAAATGATAGCGGCACAAACGAAAATTTTTGTTGCACAAATCAGCACAAATGCAGCACAAACGTTTGACACCAATTTTGTCTGATTTGAAGAAGGTGGGGGGGCCAACTTCACTCAGGTATATGCTCCACTTTTCATTAGTCTGTAGCTTACAGCTCCGAAAAATGCATGGAATGAACATCCAACTCTGGCAAAACAAACAAACAAACAAACATAGGAATGAATACTTTTAGTTCTGTGCAGAATTTGACTGATTTTTGCAGCAATGCACCTTTATTTAGACACCGGTGGTTTAATTTGAAACATCCCAGAGACGGATGAGGCATCAAGCATCATCTTTTTGGCTCATCTCAGTTTCTCTCTGGTGTTCTGACACCACACAAACCTCGAGCTGCTAATTAATTCTGAAACTTCCAGTCAGGAGATGTTCATCTTCCTGCTTGTGCTAAAATGGAAACTCAAAGTTTTTACCAGTGGGAGGATGCATTGTGATGCCAAAACGTCGGCTTCGTCACCAGCAGCAGATTTGTTCATGCTTCAGCGAGTTGATGTTTTGTAAAACCGGATACAAATACAGTAACCTTTTGAGTTGTTGATGAAAGTTTGTAGATTAATTAGCTTTGGTCACTTTTGCACCTCCACACAAATAATGAGCAGTGACTATGTTTCTGTTTAAAAACAGATTTAGGCTTCAAAAAGATTGCCTGAGGTAAAAAACTGGAGCACGTCTGCACAAATTGTCCTGCTACACTGACAGCTTTTAAAGGGCATAAACATAAATGTATTAAATGCACAGATTCAAAAACATGAGCAGATAGATTCAGCAGGAAGTAATCATCACTTTGACTAGGACTTCATGCTCAAACTGGACATTGGTGGCAGACAACTGGTGCATGGAATGGCTTGTATTGATGGAAATGTTAGCATGTCTGCATGTGGTGTAATGTGAACAGGGACCAACTCTCACTGTATGGCTGGAAATGTTTCTAACACTCTCAGGCTATCTGGTGCAAACAGGAGATGGCTTTTCTGATTTGTGTATGAATACACAATAGCAACATTAATTATGATACATTTTTCATATATTTTCTTTCTTATCCATCATCACACATAATTTATGTGAGATTTACCATCTTTGCTACTAAACATATACATCATGTGAGGATACACAAGGCATCCAGAGTCCATTCAAATGGTGAACGAATTCATTAGTATGCAGAACATGAAATATGGCAATATTGTAGGGTAATGGCATTCAACTTTTGTAATTAAGATATTGCACATATCGATAATGTGAGGGCAGGAGTCATTTGGTACTTTGTGTAGTGTTAGTCAGGGTCTAATAAAACCAGACTTTAAACTTTGGACTATAATTCCAGACTATATGTGGTGAAAACTCTTTTCATCGCAAAGGAACACCAGAGCCTAAGTTAGAACTTGGGAAAGAACTTCCAGTAACAATATATGATGCTTACTTAACAGCAGATAGAAAATAACATTAGACCAAAGCTTGTGTGCAAACAAGAGGATTCATTTCAACATAAACTATATACAGTATATGTCTCTGTCTAGTAAAATTTGGTTAAAACTAGAGCTGGGACTTTGACACATTAATTTTGATTGATAAATTATTAGCATTCCTCTAATAATCATTTTTATCACACTTAATCACATTGGTTTTTAATAAAAAAATAATAATAAAGATTTTTTTTTTTTTTCCAAACAAAAGTCCAGAGCCAGAACTCTTGCTACATGTTTCTAGTACATCTGTAAATCCAACGCACAAGCAACATCCGCTAACAATGGCAATGATGACAAGTCAGCTTCTCTTGGCCAACTTAGTTATTCCTTCAAATCTATCTGAGGAGACGCTGAAAAAGACTATTATTGTGATTAAGTTGTGCTATAAGAAGTTAGCTTATCAGCGACACTTGCAAAGCATCTCAATGTGAAACATGGCAGCAGCACAGACATCCCCAATGCTAACGTCCATAAAGCTAAAGAAGTTCCATGAATGATCATTAGATCCTGAAACACTGGAAAGGGTAGAACAACACTTTACTCCAATCTGATGGTTGAATGTCCTAAATAACAGACTAAAAAATGATCATGTTTGCTGTTGCGCTCATATGTCTATTTATTCAATAATTTAGCAGCACAAAGGGTTTTTCAACTGAAAATGTTTATTTTGTCGATGTATGATTTTTGATTAAAATATGATTCATTTCGATTCATCAATTACAGACCCTGCAATGAACTGGGTGGGTAGAGTTGCAATATTTCAGAATAATATTACTCAAGTAAAAGTAAAAACTACAATGCAGTGCATCTACTGCTGAAAGTAAATTTATTTCTCTAAAAAGTTACTCAAGTAACTAACTGAGTAAATGTAACAACCAGCTACACAAACAGCACTGAGCGCTGCGCCAGGTTTAAAGACATGAACAGTTCCTGACTGAGTGGTATAATATGACTGATAGAAAACGAGTGACTCACTCAGTGCTGCTTTTATTCATTGCCTAATCAAATCCCTCCAACAAAAAGCCCTGCAGTGTTCATCAGACAAACTCGTTTCTTTATCCCCTCAACTGGCTGTGACATTCAGCTGCCTCTTTTCATGATTTGAACTATCTGGGAGTGTTTATCTACTGCAGGATGCTCTCAGAAATCAGAATCCAAGTGAGACCATTAACTATGTCAAAGGAAACCAATACCTCATATAAAATCACATACTATGATCATGAAGAAATCCAGATGGCTGTGTATGACTAGGACGAAGAATTTAGTTGACTCACTGTCAGTATGCTTCAGACAAACAAATGTAGATCATTTGCATACAAGACCTAGTCCCGCCTTTGAGACCAAGCTTCTCCTCAGAGCTGCAGTGTCCAAACTTCTGCTTCACAGTTCAGCTCCTCCACTCAGCTCCTTCAGACTAGCCACCAGCAACTAGCAAATGTGCATCTGCTGAGCTAATTATATGAGCTACTTCTCAGTGAAAGAGTGGTAAAAAGTTTGTTTTTAAAGGGTTAACTAACAGAGGAGTGATGTTGTGATGACTTCTTGACAGTGTTTTTTTTTTTTTAAGAAGCAGAGGCTCAATTTCAAGGTGTTAAATATTAAAGTCAAATTTCTTTTAGGTCACATCTGACACATCCAGGATTTTATAACAACTGAATGTAACAGTTTCCTGATTGTGCTACAAAATGGTACCTAGTTCATGGGAAAAATAAACAAATAAATAATGCCCCTGTAAGTGAGAGTTGTTAAAAAAAAAGTTATAGTGAAACTATAACTAATTAATTAATGACCAGACATTCCAGACCAAAACGGATGTTGACTTTTATTTTTCAGCACACACTAAGTGCACATAATAATTTTTTTTGGTATTCACTGTGTATAGTGAGAAAACACTTTGTTTGTCCTTGACAGATCCTTCAGCTTGAGGGTAATATGAGGAGGCACTCTGATGTGCGGTCCACACAAACACCAGATTTTACAGATTACATTCAGGCCCTGTGTAGCTCTGCTCCTCACCAAATCTCATACATCTGACACCCTGCAACTGAAACTCAGGAGCAGAGCCTCTGGCAAAAATGTCCCTTTCCTTTAAGTTCTGTCTGCCCAGCATTAAAATTGACAGAGTCTGCAGAGTCCGGCTCCATTCAGGCATTTGTAATTCAATGATCTGTTGTGTCATTTCAAACATTTTATATGGAACAATCTCACCTTTATTGTCTCTATATGCCACAGTTTATTATATGTCAGATCCCATAACTTTGAGCATGGTGTTATAACTCATATGCTAATATGGCTTTCAGGGGTTGGAAACTGAATGCATTTCTAGCCTTAAAATTAAAAGAAATGAAAAAAAAAGTACTTTGAGGTATGTTCCAACCAGCTAGTGCAGCTAGACTCCAGTTCTGCAGTGTGGTGAATCCTTATATCAATACTTGTTTGGCTTCGTGATCAAAATAGATCTGCTCTATTTTAAAACCTAAACACTTATTCTAGACTGAATTAAATCGAGATTCTTTGACACCTCCATTCTGTTTTGAAAGAAGTGAAATGTCCCTTTTATTAAAATAGAACAGGTTAAACTATATAGGAGCTCTTGTGCAGAAGTTGGTACGGAGGGAAGAAGAATGAAACTCAGGTATTTTCAGCATCAGTGAAAGCTGAAAAGTAAGTGTCAAAACTATGCTAACATACCCTGCATAATAATAAGACATTCTAACATTCTAAGAAAGTTAGAATGACAAAATTGCCAGACCAGCCACACTAGGCCACAGAATAGAATGAAGCAGAGTTAAAGTACATTCTGAGCAGAGCTGCTGATTTTCCTTCACCTCTTGTAGACTTGATGTAAATATGTCTCAAACTGCTGACAGCCTCTTCTACCAAGACTCTGTATGTATCCCACTAATGCCGGATGATGCAAATCCTACACATTCCAAGATAATACTGGAAGCACTCTGCTGCCATCTAGCAGTCAGAGCTTCAACTAATTCAGCTAAATTTGCATGCTAAATATTCAAATATACATTTACCGACCCAACTAATAAGTTAATATAGTATAAATAATAATATAAAAAACGTTTTAGGAACGTTATCACTAAGTGAAACACATTACAAACAGGCGAGAGTTTGAAAGCCTGAAAATGTGTTAATTATGGTAACTTTCCACTTACAGTTACTGAAAACATCACATTTAAAACATGAGAGAAATAAAACACTACATCCATAAACAGAAATGCAGGCTTAATTAAATACCTTGAAGGTTGTTATTTTCAAAGGGTACTTTTAATCTGACAAACGAGCTCAGTTGGTGTAGAACTATTTATTGAATTAAAGTCAAAGCACACAGCAGTTGTTAGCCCAAATTTAACCTTGCTTCCCCCCAACACAAATAATGAAGAATATTTATCATATATATGTTGCACACAAGTTTATGAATTTCAGAGTTATGACCAATGACTTGTGTGTTGGCCCACATTGACTGTGAGCCAACACACACTATCCATCAGGACCTCAGAGGAAACACACCATTCGATTAAAGTCATAAAGGTGGAGATTATTTACATTTTGTTATAATGAACCTATAAAATCTCATTTCTTCAGAGCAAATACGTTCAAACTCACTGAAGCAGTCTCCTTCTTGATGCATTCATATGAGAATAGGATTTCCCATGCCACCAAATCAGAGAGACACAACAGCAGGAGATGTAAGGAGATGATGAATGATTTCATCAGTCAGCACTGAGCTCTCAAACCACTGAATCTGCTCTGCCACAGACCCATGAGCCTGACGCAAGTGGCTGGGCTGAGATAAGGGAATACCAACAGAGCCACACGCTGACAGACACTACAAGCACATTATGCATTTTGTGATGATGATCAAATGTGTTTGGTTTGTCTCCTGTTTGAGGACATGAAACAAGACATTGATGTAAGGGCAAAAATCACCTCATGCATTTGCAGGTTGGTGTTTGGGACCCTCATCTTGGCTTCTAGAAGATTGATGGGATTGGTCGTGTAGCTTTTCAAACTGCGACTTTCCTTCAAGTGGGCCTGGAGCTTCTCCCTGCGCCTCCTAAAGGATGATAAAACAAAGAAAGAAACAAAAGAATGGAGAAATGATCATAAAAATCATCTGATTTTGATTGCAGACCACAAGTTGCTAAGACAAGTATGAGAAATTGAAACTATCATCCAGGAGCCGATTGCAGCTTCCTACTGCTGCTGATGCACCTGTACAATCAGAAAGACACACCACCAATTTAGTTTCCACAAGAGATCTGAATGAAGAACTGATTAAAATTTAGTAGACAGAACAAAGAAAAGCCCAGGACCACTGGAGCAATGCTGGAGAAAAGCCAAATACAGCCCAGAATTGGTTTTGGATTTATTAAAACTTCACAAAAAGAGGAAGAAAAATTTTTTATTTCAACAACATTAAAATTACTGCAGGTGTTTGAGGAAAATATGTAAATTCTGCCTTTTTTTTTAAAATAAATTTTTTATAAAAAAGGTAAAACTGAAGCAGGACTGGACCATCAAAATCAAACAACAATCCAAAACATACCTGTTCTTCCTCTGCAGTCTGGCTGAGAATTAAGAAAAGGAAAGTCCTGAAAAATGTCAAAGCCCAGATGTTGACCTGCCATTGATGTTAGAAAGTCAATGGAAGTTCAGTCCCCATAATTTTCTTAGACAACTGTTGTGATTTGATTCTAATTTTCAATTATAAACCTGGTTTCAGGAAAACAGGTTATGGGCAATTGGCCGAAGGTTACTGGACATGGATGGATGGATAATCAAGCTGATCCATCCATTTTCTTACACCCTTATTCCAGTGGTGGTTGTGAGGGGTGCTGGTTTCTCCAGCTGTTAAAGGCATGAGCGGGGCAGCACAGAGAGAGACAGGACAAACAATCACACACACTAAGGAGAATTTAGAGACCAATCAACCTAACAGACATACTTTGGACTGTGGGAGGAAGCTGGAGTACCCACAGAGAACCCATGCATGCACAGGGACTCCAAACTCCATGCAGAAAGACCCTGGGCCTGGAATTGAACCCAGAACCTTCTTGCTGCAAGGCAACAGTTTTACCAACTGCGCCACTGTGCAGCACCCAGCTTGATTATTATTTTTATTATTCTCTGCATTCAAAACCAGTAAAAAGAGTTGACATTCAAATACTTTACAGGCTCTTTTCTGATAGCTTAAGCCATCCAAGTTCATTTCTATAAAAAACATGTACTGCTTCACTCCTCTTTCTGCTGAGTTAGTTTTTTAGTTCACTTACAAAAGGTTGCTTTAATACTGGTTGAAAAGGCAAAAAGCTGTGACTTCCTTTCCTAAACATCTAACTGAGGTTTCAAAATGGATTTAATTCAAAGGATAATGCTTTTCCTTAAACTATTATCCACTTAGACTTTAAACAATAGAGTCAGATGAGAATTGTGTCAGGAATCCCTGATAATGAGACACAGGAAGAAAATTTGTTTCCTCAGAAACGCTCTGCACAGAGAACACACTTCTGCATTAATTTACCCCCAAGCATTAATTAAAAGAAATGGAAGAGAACGAGTGTTTGAGTTCATGTGATGCAACTTGACTTCGGTTGATAATTTACGTTGCAATCTATTGAGTCAGGGCCATTTCTAAGACGTTATTTAATTAGAATCATTCAGTCACAATCCTCTCTCACGTTACAATCGAACACGGCAAAAGACTAAAGTCGCCGACTGACAAACTGATTAGTTTGACCCCAACCTTGCGCAGGCACAGCGCCGACCCTCATGATGAAAGGTCAAGAGATAATCGTGTTAGAGGAAGTGGAATAATTAGACGTCGCGGCGCGGAGGGGTGTAATCTTATTTCTCCTATTCATCTGAAAAAGGTTCTTCTGGTTTGTTGCTCCAACCAGTGCACTTTACATGCTCTTAATTATTGTGACCGGCTGCCCAAGCTTGTGCAATTACAGTGTCCTGGAGGAAAATGCACAGAAGCCCCGTGTATCACGGCTTCATTATGTTGTGCCAGAGGTATGCTCATTATCAGATTCAGCCGATAAAGCCTCTACTGCCGCTGTCTGGGAGATTCTCTGCTGCGTGACAGCAGTGTAATGAAGTGTTTGCAAACAACCTCATGGCAAGCTCCTGCGCTTTCCACCTCTGTGGCACTTTAATTATATCATGTCAGATGAATGCTGAAACATATGGAACACACTATGGAACTTTTGGAAAAGTTTTCACTGAAACAAGGAGCCATGTAGCCGTTCTAAAGCTCAGTCTAAACAAACCAAATGTCTCAGAATGCTAAATAAGACTTTGTGATGGATTGCTAAATTAATCTAATCAATAGATGATTAGTGTGCTTCCTTTTACAAAATGCCAAAAAGGTGTCACCCAATGTTTCTGTTTAGGTTACTGTGTGAAAAATGCTGGAATTAATTTAGTCTGATAAGCAATCCAGAAATGTTGGATTTCAGGTTTTCTGTTGCTACAAAACTTCTAAGTTTTAATTTGAATTCTATGTAATAAATTAGCACAAGACAGTGTATAAATTGGAAGGTAGGTTTGGATTATGTGTGTGTGTATTGTGATGAAAAGTGTATAATATACACTATTTCTCTGCCCCAGGATGGCTATGAAAATTCAATGTTTTATACATAGTTTATATATTGTCACCTTTGTAATGGCCAAAGTCACTATTTGACTAAATTTATTTTTGCAAAAAAAACAAAATCTTCTGTCAGAAAAATTATGTTTTGTTACTATTCTTACATTAACAGTTTTACTAGTTTGTATCTTAGGTTTAGTATTCA
>CAEFZY010037775.1:0-25225 GCA_903066815.1 Brachyrhaphis roseni
GCTTAAGCTAAAATAACAGCTGGTT
Source organism: Brachyrhaphis roseni (assembly GCA_903066815.1). Taxonomy (NCBI): domain Eukaryota; kingdom Metazoa; phylum Chordata; class Actinopteri; order Cyprinodontiformes; family Poeciliidae; genus Brachyrhaphis; species Brachyrhaphis roseni. The sequence goes on from CAEFZY010037775.1 coordinate 26, forward strand.
GTTGTTTCTCAGCCCGTATTGAACCAAAACGGGACGCGATTTATTCCGTATTGCTATAAATGTCTGATAGACAAACTACCACACATCTCAACAATAAGTGTAATAATAATGACCAAAACAAAATACGGGAAATATTAAGGTTAGCTAAATTGGGACCTAAATAGGACCCCCCTCCTCCCCTCACAAACTGACGCTGTAGTCACGGTTGCTTAGAGACGGACACTGCGCAGCCGCACTGAGCTGTTATCAACCCGCGTCTTTTTAAAATGTCCACCGATACAAACCGTCCTTAAAACCTCTGGCAGAAATACAGACGGTAGTGGAAAGAAGCACATTACAGGCTAAACAGTTACAGTGACGTTTAATTGGGGCATTAAAATAATGTGTCAGCGTGAAATTGTAGTGATATCTGTGATATCAGACAGAATGGATCAGGAGGAACCGCAGACCCGTCAGAACCTAAAGAACCAGACATCAGTCTCTTCATCCCTCAATCATTTCCTGAGAACAAAAAAATAATATAGATGGCAATTTATATTATATTGGGGGGGGGTCGTGTCATGACATGCTCAAAAATATGTAGTTGCGCCCCTGAGTGTGCACACCTGATGTTGCTCACAGTGGTCCTCAGTGTGCTCAGGGAGGCTGTGTGTATGCCCAGCTACATGAAAAATTAGAGGGAACATTGCTTACAGCTAGTACTTTTCGTTAATATTAAGGAATTATTGACTTCAAACAATGACAACATGTTAGGGCTATTGTAGATACAGTACAGACCAAAAGTTTGGACACACCTTCTCATTGAATGAAATGAAAAGGTGTGTCCAAACTTTTGGTCTGTACATCTCAGAATAGTTCTAGAAAAAAACAAGGACATTTCGGTTATGCAAAAGTCAAAAATTTTCAAGAAAAAACACAAAAAGTTTTAGATTAGTCTTGAGAGAAATTTTCCAGAAGAAAACTTGAAATTTTCATAGTCCTTTGGCACTAATACGTCTTTATGTAACGGAGCTTGTTTTAACTTAATAATTCCTATATATTGAGGCAAAAGTACAAAAGTGAAATTATCTGCCAGTAGAAGTAGTACTTTTATTATCAATATAATTATCAACTTTAAACAAGCTCCATTATTTTGCTGAAAAGTTACTTGAAATTAGTTTTGTCTTATGTCGAGTTTACTAAGATATTTGCTCTAGAAACCAGACCAACTTGAAGGTTTTGTGTTTTTGCAGTGTGGCTAAAGTGTAGATTCTTAGTAAAATGATTTTTCCTCAGGTGTTGGCTACTGTGAAGAACCAGATAGAAGAGCTGGCTGCCTGCAGGAAGGACTTCTCAGAGCTGATCACTGTGGCCCAGCACTGGCTGCTGGCCAGGGAGGCCTCCTTCATCACCGCAGGTAAACTCACACCTCAGCTTGGACTAATTTCTGCCTCAGAAGCTGAGTCATTTAGTCCATTTTTTATGTACATTTTTTACTATCAAAACAGCAAAAATATGAGCAATAATTTGTAACAAGCTGAAGAAAAAGTGCAGTTGAAATATTATTTCACTTCTCCGAGACAAAATCAATATATCCTGGTACTGAGGCAGTGTGGCTCTCCACCCAGGGTGTCCTTCTGATGGGGACCACATGGCAAAAAACACAAAATCTTTACCAAAAAAGTATTTTTGGTCTAGATTCTTGTGCAAATATCTTAGTGAACCAGAAATAAGACAAAACTAGCTTACTAGTAACTAGTAAGATATATGAGCTCATTTTAAATGAATAATTCCTCAATATTTATGAAAAAGAACTAGTTCTACCAGTGAAATAATTAGAAATTATAAATGAAATAATCTGCCAATGGAAGAAATTTCATCCATATTAAGAAATTATTGACTGAATGAGCTGCTATTTCTTGCTGAATTGTTATTTGCACATTAGTTTTGTCTTTTTTCAAGCACACTAAGATATTTGTACCAGAAAAATAGATCAGAAATACTTGGTAATATGTCATGTTTTTACAGTGCACACATTTGAGTATAAAAGTTCTTCAGTTTCTTCTAAAGTCACTCATGTTCATCACTGATGAACATGAGTGAACTGCATTAGGCCATAATGCAGCTAACAGTTACAAATCATTCAGAAAAGACTGCAACAACAGAAACATGAATAATTGTGATAATATAAAAAACTGCCAAAGCAGGAGCAGCAGTAAAAAGTGATGCCTCATTTACAGGTCTGAACAGATCCCATGATTATTTTCTTCAGGCCGTGTATCTGCAGGTTTCTCCTCCTCCTGCTCCAGGCCTCGTCTTTCTGAGCTTCAGCCCGGCGTTTGAACTGGATCTTCTGTAGCTTCACAGCTGAAAACACTCTGAGAAATATCAGCAGGGTGTTTGTAGAAAGATGAACAATGGAAATTGGAAAGTGCATATCTTATTCTGTTTACTTGGATCTGTCTGTTTTTAGGATTTTTGAATCATTTAAAAATGGAGAAATCCCCTCATTTTCGCTCCGTTGAAATGTTCACCTGTTTGTTTTGGGCTCTTGCAGATAAAACCAGCAGCGGCGGGTCCAGCCAGTACGAAGGAGGAAGGATCCTGAGGAACTCCCCGCCTCCCAAACCCAAAGCCATCTCTCTGGATCAGACGGAGGTCTTCGCTACGGTCCTCTTCTCCGAGTTCCTCAAAGAACTGGCAGCCATTGCTCAGGAGCACTCCATCCTGTCCCACGTTCCCATGGAGGAATAGGAAGCCACGTCAGTGCCTTTTCAGGCACTGTTTAATTAATCAAAGGGTTTCCCCTCTGTTTTTTTAGAGAAAGATTTTGAAGATATTTATTTTTTCAAACAAGTCAACTTTGATTGACTTCCATCCTCCTGCCTCTGCAAAGCCTGGAGACAAACTGCAGCTCCTCCCACCAAAGACTTTTATATTTTTCCAAACGTTTTCTGAACCGTCTGAATGTTTCCTGCAACCAGCCGCAGCGGCGACATGCTGCTCTCCGTGCTTTCTTTTCTGTCTCAGACGTTGTCTTTAAGCATCAGGATGCACTGCAAAAACACAAAATCTCGCCAAGTAATTTTGAATTTTAAATACCTTAGTGCACCTGAAGTAAGACAAAACTAATTTACAATAACTTTTCATCAAGAAACAAGAGCTTGATTGAAATCAGTACTTCCTTTATGTTTTAAAAAGTACTAATTCCTCTGGCGGATTATTTCACTTATAGCAATACATGTTTCTCATGTTATAAGTGAAATAATTTCCAAATTGAACTAGCACTTTTTCCATTAATATTAAGAAATTATTGATGTAAAATAAGCCCCTATATCTTGCTGAAAAGTTACTTGTAAGTTTGGTTCCTCTTATTTCAAATGTAATAAGATATTTGCACTAAAAACTAAACCAAAAATACTTGGTAATATTTTGTGTTTTTGCAGGGCAATATTCAACGTCGACTTATTATTTAGCTTTTTGTAGATACTGAGACCTTTAAAGAAACACTTCCAGCTACAGCTGTTACAAGTTGAGTCCTAACTGCCTACAGATTTCACAAAGTGCTTTAGCAGTCTTCAGGTTCAGATGTTTCGGTGCTAAATCACCGTGGCGCCTCAGGCACCCCGTTCCTTTTCCGACCCGCTATTGGCTCTGCACATTTTCCGTCGTTCCCTACATGATTACTGACACCTCTTATAAATAAATATATATCTAAAAAAATCTTGAAATAAATGCATCTGTGATTGCAGCAGCAGAATCAAATAATAATAATAAAAACTTCCAACCTTTACATTAAATATATTTATTCAGGAATGATATATTTTTTTCAAGATGGGTTGCATTTACCAAAATCCCCAACAACTACTGCAAAATATGCATAGCTAAATATTTCGTATAAATTCATAGTTTTATCTCTTATGTGTTGAGTTGATTAGCTTGAGTGGATATTTATAATTAGTCATGTTTAACGTTTTTATCTCTTGTGGCCCACACTGCAAAAACACAAAATCTTACCGAGTATTTCGGTCTGATTTCTGTAATATTGTAGTACATTTGAAATATGACAAAACCAACTTGCAAGTAAATTTTCAGCAAGAAATATGAACTTGTTTTACATCATCCATCCATCCATTTTCTGTTCACCCTTGTCCCTAATGGGGTTGGAGTGCCAATCTCCAGCTACGTTCCGGGCGAGAGGCGGGGTACACCCTGGACAGGTCGCCAGTCTGTCGCAGGGCATGTTTTACCTCAATAAGTCCTAAATATTGATGGAAAAGTAGCAGATTATTTCTCTTATAACATGGGGAAACTAATACCTTTTCATCATTGTTACAGAATTTTTCATTCTTAGGAATTTTGCTGAAAAGTTAGTTTGATCTTATTTCAAATTTGCTAAAGATATTTGCACTAGAAACTAGATCAAAAATACTTGCTAAGTTTTATTTTTTTGCAGTGCAGAGATCCATTTTGCTCAGCCTCTATTCACAACGTGAAAAACAAGAAAACATACCAGTCTTTGTCCTGGTCCTGGTTAGCTGACCAAGTGGTCAAATTATTTCACTTATGGGAAAAATGTCTTGTTATAGGTGAAATTGTCTGCCAATTTAAACAATCTCCTAAATGTTGCTCAACAGTTCCACATGAATTAGTTTTGTCTTATTTAATGTGCACTAAGATATTTGCACTAGAAAGTAGACTAAAATTACTTGGTACGATTTTGTTTTTGTATTGTAAGCATTCAACCTGAGAGAATCTTCTTCTGTGCAGACAGAGCGTTTGCATACTTTAGCCAGGATTAATCACTGTACATGTTGTATCAGTCCCAGCAGATCCCATTACAGATATATTACAGCATCAGACCCGTAGTAAGCATGCTGGAACTTTAGACCTGCTTATTTTCATACACAAGGCAGATGTGCAATAATGTGGAACTGATGGAGGGATCTTTGGTCACCACGTCTCCTCAACGTTTAATCATCATCATTTATTTAAGACTTCTGCACTCTTTCAGCTTTACAAGGGGTGCCAAGAGATGCCGTCATTATCTATATGTGTACAGAAGAGCAGAGCCAGGTTCACCACTGCTGTATGTAATGTGCCTTTCACCTTTACCTGTTTATGATGTAGAAATCATAAGGAAAATGTTCTGAGGAGAAAAAAAAACACTATGCAAATGAAATGTATTGGGGATGTTAGCTGTTAGATCACTGTGATTACGGGTAGGGGTATTTAAAATGTTCGTTGAGTGTTTTTCTTGTTCGTCACTTTCTTTCTCTTGCTTGTGAAAAGGCGTTTTAAGCGGATAAAAGCATAAAATCACTTTATGGAGGGTTGATGCTCATATCTGTCCAGTGTAATCTTATGGCACAATAATGATTATCTGGGCATAAAAATGAAATAAAAGTCTTTTATAGACCTTGCATGTTGGTAATCTTATTTATGTAGCACATTTTCAGCAACAATGCAGTTCAAAGTGCTTTACACGAATTAGAAAGAAATACAGATAAAACAGCAAAACGAAAAGAAAGACATAAGGGCAAAAGTATAAAATTACATATTGGTTCCTCATGTGTAATAAGAATAAACTCCATATAAACTAGTAGGGGTTTCTCTGGATTCTTGTTCTGATAAAATTAGATGTTGGTTCTCCATGTTTGATTCTTGATCTGGGTTGTTGAGTTGACAGTACTTTCTAAGTTTGTTCTAGATTTTCTGAAAGGAGTTTCTCTACGTCTTGTGTCAAAAAGAAGGCTCCATTTTGACACTTTAAGCTGTTTAAAATATTTTTTTGTCTTTTTCAAAGCAGTGAACAAAGCCACGTGAAGAAAGTTGAGAAGATATACAACCACAACCTGCTAGTTGAAGACGGAAGCCTGCTGTGGAAACATGGCGTCTTCAGACTAAAAATTGTTTTGAATAACAAAACGAATCTGAAGACCTGACTGTATTCAGACATGGTCCGGTTCATCAGAACAAAGTTCCACATATGACTTGATAAAATATCAGTCCTTCGTTTTTAACTCTCCTGCAGTCCTAAGACTCATTGGACGCCGCAAGCTTTTCAGCCTGTGGGTCCGTCACGGTCACAAGTGTTTTTACAATAATTTTTTTTTACTTTCTTTTTCTTAATTTTTTTTGTGGTTTTGTGAACTGACAGACTGAACACCCCCATGGCTTTCCTGCTGGCCGACCGTGTTATCTGCCACACTCCTCCTGAGCGTTGCGCTAAGACCGCCAGGGTGTTTTAGATAAACGCTTATTGATATTTTTCTAGGTTTTAGTCGTTAACAGTAACTTCTTGAGATCTTCAGAACTGCTCCAAAAAGCTTGAAAATAAACTAAAAGTTGATCATTTGGGGGAAATATTGGTTAGGAAAGAACCCTTTCATAATTTAACTCATGAAGGTTAAATTATTCAAACCTCATCAATATATCATGTGATTAGCTTTATTCTTGGTCTTAATTTAAAGTTTGTGTTTTAGATGGTATATAAAACCATCCGGTTAGCATGTTTTTATGGCAGGTTTTGGATTTGACATCCCTTAATCATTAAATTGTATTTCTTTCACACAAAGATGTTTGGAAGCGTTTATCACTGTTAATTATATTTTCTGCTCCAGGTTAATTAAAACACAATATGTAAATTATATCACATCAGACCAATAAAGAAAATAATACTTCTAAAAACAGAAACGTGGACTTCATAAAAAGTATGTTTAATACCTGATATTTTCAACAGGTTCTTTTAATCTGACAAAGGATTTATTGAATAGGACTGTGTACCATGTTCTGAATAAATTAATACTTCAAGGGTTGAGAACATTTGTAATTTCACAACTTCAGTACATATTTTATACATGTCATTTTAAAACCAGGGGAGGTTTTAAAATAAAGAAAGAAGCTAGATGATCATAGTAAACATGTAACTTGCTCCTGCAGTTTTGGCCCGTAGTGGACAGCTAAGATCCAGGAACCGTTTCTGTCAGATTATTCATTTCAAAGAATGAAGATGACTGAATTTGTTTGTGTACACTGGAGAATTATTGTACAACCTGGCAAAGACAAAACTGCATAATGTCCTGATTCGCTCTGCTGGATGCATCTGATGTTAAAATTTGCTTGATGAACTGAAAGCATTTAATTGTGACAAAAGCAAAAACAGAAGAAGTCTGGTCAAGGGGGAAAATACTTTTCACAGAGTGCATTTATTAAAATCTAAATCCTGTGACATCTGCTGCGAAGGAAACACACCTTTTATTTCTGTGATCTTTTCTCAGAAGCAGCCGATAGACTCCAGCTGCCCTCAGCGCCTGATGGACTCTGTTTACATTAAATATAAATCAACCAGAGAAGCTGCGCGGAACCACTCAGAGCTTCATGTCTGAGAAAATGAATATTTAACAAGATTTGTACAAGTGTTTGACAAATCATGACATGCTTGAACCACAGGAGGGCGCTCAGTGCTCAGGCTGCTGCAGCATGGGGTGAACCTTCTTCTTCTTCAGCCTCAGTAAACTAGAAGTTGAGATAAAAGGTTCTGATCCGACTGAACTCTGTGAGAACAAAAACTAGTTTCTACTTAAATCAAAAACACCACAGATAGAAATATTACATATAGAAACGTTATTGATTTATTAACATTCACATCCTGTTTATAAAAACAATACTGTTACTGTACAATGAAGCTTTAGCATTTTACCCAGCAGGAAGTGGGTTTTATTGTCTAACTGCAAGCTGAAATGAGAGCGTCTGATTGGCTCAGAGTCAGTGACGAAAACGATGATGTCACAAAGTCTTCTCTTGGAGGATTTTCCTGACCAGAACCGGGTCGGCTCTGCCTTTGGTCTCTTTCTGAACCAGACCCATCAGCTTATTCAGAACTTTCTGGTTTCCGCTTCTGACGGCTCGAACCTGTGAACACGAAAACAACCTCTGATGTCACACGGCTCAGCAACTTATGAGAGCAACGAAATGATCAAACAGTTCACTCAGTCAAAAAGTCAACCTTCAGTTTTGTGTAGAAACTGTTCACAGAGACAGAGAGCAGGCTGACACTTTATTAGGTACACCTGTTGTCAGACAGGCAGCAACTCAAACACTTAGAGCAGGCAGACGACTCCCAGGAGTTTTAAAGGGATAGTATTATGTGCTTTTTCAACCACATAGAATCATTTTATAGCACAATGAAGCAACTATGTTACCTTCAGTTGTTTTGAAAATGCTGTGTATGTATCAAATATGTCTTGAAATAAAATAGAACTGTAATTTAGTGCCTTGAAATTGGGCCTCTGTCTCTTTAAGAAGCTCCTGCTCTTTCTGAAACTCTGCCTTCAGGAAGTCATCACAACATGGCTCCTCTATTAACTCTTTAACAAGGTTTTTTTTTACCAGCGTTGTACTGAGAAGTAGCTCCTATAATGTGCTCAGCAGGTGTTTGCTAATTGCTGCTGGCTAGTCTGAAGGAGCTGAGTGGAGAATCCTTTCCTCTGCTTACATCCCCCAGAATGCTTTGCGGTACTGTATTGGACGTCAGTGAAAATATGAAACTATCAAACTTATTTGTCCACTGATATTGATCACTTGTATATATCTGATTGATTTATTGTCCAGTCATTTTTGAAAAACTGGGTTTCCCATTGAAAGCCAGAGAATAATCAAAATGAACATTAAAAAAAATACTGAAAATAAAATCCTCATGTCTACTGACTCTATATGATACGAGAGGTTCAGTGATGCGAGCGCACGCTGACCTCGTCTGGATGCGAGTCTACGACCTTCTGGCAGATTCGGTGAAGGTCGCCAGCGTCGCTAACGAGCCCCAAGTTCCGCTGCTGGACGATCTGCAGGGCTGCCTTGCCTGGTGACCTCCACATCTCCTGGAACACCTGGAGAAAAAAGAGAGCAGCAGGGGGCGCCGGCAGGTGAGAATGAGAACACACCCAGGAAGTAACCTGCAGGAGGCAGAGGGGGTAGGGGGGCCGCATCACACCGACCTGCTTGACAGCAGAGGAGGAGATGCATCCTGCTTCCTGCAGCTCCAGCAGCTCAGCCAGGGCGGCAGGGAGGACTGGGCTGGAAGCAACGCAGAGTCTGAGTTAATTACACTGGAAGAGATGGATGAGGATTCATGACAGAAATAGATAGAGATAGCAAAAGAGAAAGAAAGAGAGAGACGTGATCGCTGGACTGAAGGAAGAAGAAAAAAAGGTGATGAAGATCCAGGATTTTCCTGAAACGGTCCACTCTGACTTACATCTATTTATTTTTACCTTTATTAAGTTGAAAGTTGGAATAAAGAGCTTTTGATTACAAGTTATTATCCCAGCAAAAATGGACAGAGATCACTGGACGACTTCAACTATTAATTGTTGAATCTAGAAGAGAGACTCAAAAAAAGCCCATTTGCTGAAAGACCAACACTTTGAGAGCAGTAATGAAACCAAAACTGTTAAAAAATATAAACATTTTGCATTTAAAATAATAAAAAAAAATGTTATCTGTAAATCTATTCTACCCAGAAGTGGCAGGTTTAGCTTCAAATTCTGTAAATAAACCTTTTATTAATCACCTTTTTTATCCAAAGAAACAATCTCTGTATCCCTCCTCCTCTCTAATTATTGCTACTTGTTTCTATGTTTCTTACGTGTTGATGTTAGAAGAATTTATTAGCTGGTTTCATTTCAAACAGCCAGTGGCATCAGAAGCTGACTGTGATTTTGGAAGCGTAATTATAAAAGTCTGAAACCATGGCAACTATTTTCCACCTAAACCAACAACAAAGGCTTTTAGTGTGAAGTTTAGACGCAACATAGGCAGAATCAGCTCATTCCAGCCAGGAACTCGTCCTCAGGAAGAAGCTTTCCTCCCTGTCAGACAGTCACGGTGACTTTCTCAGAGCCAGACACAAATAATTAGAAAACACAAAATGATCCCATTTATTCCACCAGAGAAAGTCATTTGGCTCTGCTCTGGGATTTATCTGCGCCTTCACTTTCAATCATGGTATTTTGAGACGCGAAAAGGCCTGAAATGAAGTGTTTCTATCAGCGGCAGGGAAGAGGTGGAGCATCGTTAAAGGACCGCTCACAGCAGCTGGACCCAGATCTCTGACGGTTCTGCTGGCGACGCACCGATCCACTTTCTTCACTCCCGATACCGATATCTGAGGTTTAGTGTGGGCCGATATTGATCAGATGCAGAAAAGCAGAGCTGAGTTGACTAAAAACATTTCTTATTTTTTTTACACACAGACATAAATGTACTGAATTACTCATTTATTTGATAACTCTCCACCAGTACAACACACTTATCTACACCAATAGCTTCACCAGCTTGTAAAAACAACTTTAACTCAGTCAGTCAGTACAATGCCAGCGGTTTGCAAAAATATTCACCCCCTCCTGAGTCGATACTTTGTGGAATCACCTGTTGCTGCGATTACAGCGCTCATCAGGCAACTTCTGAAGGCAACTGGTTGCACTCAGACCGCACTTTTAAGTTTTTTGTCTGTAAAAAATTTTTTTAGAATCATGCATAATTTTATTTTTACTGTTATTTTTAGAGTACAATCAAGAAAAAGGGTCATAAAATATACAGAAACTGGAAGAAGTGGAATAAAAACAAAACAACCAAAAATAAACAAACTGCACAATAAGTGGAGACGCTAAAATAAATAACACATAACAAGAGGGGACCATTTATATCCAAAAGTAGTCCTGCAATGTTGATGTGACTTTTGTCCATTTCTCCCATTTGTCCTGGCATTGTTCTCCCTGTGCTCTTACTCTGGGTGTTAAAATCTCCGTCTCAAACGGATTCAGTTTTCAATCTGAATCCATTCATTTGTAGTTGGGGGTTCAGATTGGCACAGTTTCCTGGGGCCTCATGCATAAAGCGTGCGTGCGCACAAAAAATGTGCAGCGCCATATTTTACGCATTTTTAAATACAGCATTTTCCAAAAGACCAAGATATAAAACCAGACAGGTCTTAGGTATTGTGTAGCCTAATATTGTTACAGAATCATGTATAATTTTCATTCGGCTTCACAACTATATTCCACTTTGTGTTGCTCTTTCACATTAAATTTAAATAAAATATATTTTTGTTTATGTGTGTAATGTGACAAAATACAGAAAAGTTCAAGGGGTCTGAATACTTTTGCAAGCCATTTTATGTTTTGATTTTTCTTATTGATGTCATCTTGTTTTATTTGATTGAACTGTACACCACTTTAGTGAACATCTGTTTTTATGTGTTCTGGTGATAAACTGACCTGTGGCTCACGCTCAGGTCCTGCTGCTTCAGGAGCCCCAGCAGCTCATTGGTCACCCAGCCAATCACCTTCCTGGGATCCCTGCTGGTCCCCTTCATCACCGCCTCAAAGTACTCCATCAAGCCATCCTCATTCTGCACAGCAGCACCACATTCATCACTGAGCAGGAGCGTTGCCATTTAGTGGCAGAGTGACAGACTGCCGGTGTGAACTCACCACCAGAGTGAAGCTGTGCTCTGGCAGCAGGCCGTACGTCTGCACCAGTCTATCTCTCCTGACGCTGGGCAGCTCGGGAAGCCCCGCCCTCAGGGTCCGCAGCAGCACCGCCTGCCCCGCCTCCACGCCCGCAGGCAGCGATGCCTCGTCCTCAAACACCAGCAGGGGGGGCAGGTTGGGCTCTGGCATGAACCTGCGGGAGGGGAGAAGGTCTCTCAGGGTTAGAGGGAAGGAGGACAACTTCTGACTGCTTCTCTCATGACAGTAAAATAAATTGTGATTCTGCTGCGATACAAACTGGGCTGTTGTCACATTTCACCTGCATGCACCAAGAATTAGACCTGACCAGCCTCACAGCTGTTACACTGCAAAAACACAAAATCTTACCAAGTATTTTTGCTCTAGTTTCTAGAGTAAATATCTTAGTATGCTTGACATAAGACAAAACTAATTAACAAGCAACTTTTCAGCAAAAAAAAATAGGAGATAGTTTTAAGTTAATAATTTCTTAATGGGGCAGAATTATGTATTTTTCAGACACATAGTATAATTTTATAGCACAATTAAGTAACTATGTTAACTTCAGGTGTTATCAAAATGCTCTATATTGTGGAGTATTATCCTACTCCATGCTAAGTTCTTGATGTATGAGGTAGCATTCCCTAGTGTGTCATATCCTGTAATCTTAGCTTTGAAGGTGTTTCCTAACATGTCATTTCCTTTAGCTTAAAATTATTTATTCACAACAATATCAAATACGACTTAATAGAAATATTACTTCCTAATTTAATGCCTTGAAACAGAGACAGAGGCCTCTCTGTCTCTTTAAAAACTTCTGCTCCTTCTGAAAGCCGGCCTTCAGGAAGTCGTCACAACATGGCTCCTCTATTAGCCCTTTAATGACATTTTACCAGCATTTCACTGAGAAGCAGCTCCTATCATGAGCTCAGCAGACTCCAGCTCCACCAAGTGTTTGCTAATTGTGGCTGGCTAGTCGGAAGGAGCTCAGAGGCAGATTCACAAGGGAGGGCTGCTCTGAATTTGAAGCTTAGAAGCTTGGAAATTGCAGCTCAGGGAAGGAGCTTCGTCTTCAAAGGCGGGGCTAGGTCCACTCAGGCGTTTTGCACAGCTGAATGGTTGCCATGGAGATTAAAGGATTTCCCCAACATGCAGAAAAGAATCAAAGCAACACTATAAAATATCCAGTACTCTGGTAGCACTCCATATTGCTGGCAACATTCCCTCAACAATAACAATAGTGTTAATGTTTTTGTTGAGGGAATAACATTATAACATGATGTAAAGCACAAAAATGTCGATGTTGCATAATACTGCCAATTTGGGGAATTACTGACCTTTCAGAGACAACAAATCCAACCTCACCTGTAATCCTGAAGACCTTCTTTGTCCCGCATAGCAACAGTTTCCCTGGAGGGACAAAGACACACAGGGAAGAAATCAACACTCTAGGAAATATTTCCTAAAAATATTTTAGAGCGAAATTTTCACTGACAGTTTAAACATTTTTTGAAACAAAGCTACAAAACAAAGTGTTTCTCTAAACTTTGATTTTAATTTCAAAAGGGGCCACAAACTGTGAAGTGTATCCCTGCGCTTCGCCGTGTGACCTCGGGCATGCAAGGGCTTCTGGGAAGAAGAGCGAGGGCTCAGCTGTGAGGCGCGTAGCTCACAGATAACGCGGGCCGACAGCGCCGTCCAAATGGCTCTATTCATCATCATTACTACCGTGGCTGCCCCCGAGCTGAGCCCAGGCCTAATGAACCCGCCAGCCGTCCCGGTCGCTCGGCGTTGCTGCTGACGGCTGAATGCTGGTGCCGCTTCTTCATCCACTTACCCCGACTTGGAGTCATACGCCCGAGTCTCGTTTAGCACCGCCCCTCCTCTCCGCACCACCGCCGTCTGTCTCTGGATCTCGAAGTCTGGACAGAATAACGAGAGTCGTCAAACACCTGCTGCCGCGCCCCGGCGGTCCTGACTTCTGTTACGAGAAACGGTTCGGCTACAAATGCATCAGCCGACACGCAGGAAACTTGCTTCAGCAGCTGAACTTGTCCAGCTGCTTTTGGTTCCGTCCACGGTCGCTCAAACTATGATCGTTATTTCAGCGGGCAGCTGGGGGAAAAGTCAGACAGTCTCACACTAACTGGGTTTGAACGTCAGGCAGTCTCACTGACAACATCAACTCTCCATGGTGTCCAAAGATTTGATCAGAAAAACATTCTCATCACTGCAATAACCACAAAGAATTTATTTTCTGAAACATGAGCAGAAAAAGTGTTTTTTTCCCCAACTGGAAAATAAGAAAAAACAGATTTTTGTATGAAAATTACTTGTAGCTAATCTGTTAGCAGTTAGAGCTCAATCATTTCCATTTGCATCATTTATCATATTTTTTTCCCTCTCTCTTCCATTCCAAAAATTGGATGATAAAAGTCTTCAGTTGGTACTTTGGTCTCAACTTGCCCTTTTATTGAAGGACAATTTTATTTACGCAGACTTCATAATTCATTTTATTTGTCATTTATGTTCTTTTATTTGCTTATTGTGAATATTTAAAATGTCTTCCAGTTCCAGTGTTAAATGTTCATTAAACTAAAGTTTATTGATCTTGAGAATGTCTTCTTCTCTTATTAATAAACATTATAGTAGTTGAAAATGTTATTGTTATTGCAATAACTTCTGTGACAGGCCTAGGAACAGTTACATGAAAACGAGCAAAAACAAGTTAGGTGTTAAATATTTCATATTTTAATGACATTTCAGATGTACTGACTGAGTTTTCCGCTAAACTTTCCATAAATCTCAATCTATAAAAAACAGCATCCTTGTATTTTTGCTTTTAACTTTTTATTTTTAATTAAGAACACTTTTTCTAATAGGTGAAATGAAGAAACTTTGCTTTTCTTTAAAGCTACACTATGTCACTTTTATAAAAAAAAAAAAAAAAGTTTTTTTCATATTTGTTAAAACTATCATAACATTGTGACAGCATGCTATGAGACAGATAATCTGTCTCAGAGAGCAAGGGGCTGAGGGTTGAGCTTCCAGCTCCTTCTCTGTCCTCACCTATAGCTCTGGCCAGGTATCTGATGCTGTTGATGTTCTTCACCTCCGTCCTGGTGCCCAGCGGCTCGCCTGGCCGGTGCACCGACACGTTGGCGTCAACCCTCAGCTGGCCCTCTGTGCAAACAGTAGAGAAGCACGGCAGTGTGGTTACGCCGGTGATTAAAATGCAAGCAGTGGAGGGGAGACAACAGAGCCAGCGGTTCCATACCTGACATGTTGCCCTGACAGGTTCCCAGCGCCTGCAGGATGAGCTGCAGCTCTCTGACAGCTGCAGCAGCCTCCTCTCCACAGCTCATGTCGGGCTCCATCACCAGCTCCATCAGACCGACACCTGAGGCAGGAGCAGACAGCTGGGTTTCACATCCAATATCAATCTCTGACAGAGCTCACTGAGAAACTCTTTATGGATTTATAATACTGCCGTAAACAATTCATCAACCTACAATTAATTGTCGATTAATGGTTCATTAGATTAAAATGAGTTCCAATAGATTAACTAACAACTACAACACTTCTGTTAGTGTTGTAGTTTGGCCGCCACCCAGCAGAGGGCGCCACTGGTCACCCTTCAGCTGCAGAAACTAAGATGGCGGCGCTTCCCCAGAACAAAGAGAAACGGTCCAAACAGAGTCCGTCGTGGGATGTAAAGTGTATTTTATGCGGTTCTGTTTTGAAATATAAACACATGACAAGCTCGTTGAGTTTCACCTTAAGGTAAAGGTTGATTTGGAGGTTCTGTCGTGAGTTAAAGCACTTCCTGTAGCCAAGTTTTAACAGTCCTTCCAGAGCTACCACAGACGGGAACTATTACATAAGTGTATGTAATCTAAACTTCTGTTTCGATGCTAGGGGGCGCTGTGGTGCTCCAACCTGCTCTGTTGAGGTCGATGAGCGTCTGACTGTTTACGTCATCGTGCAGACTCTTGCCGCTGTCTTGTTCAAGTTGAATCTGTTTGATGTGCACATTCTTCCTCATCACCTGGTTCCTCTTCCTCCCTCCCAGGAAGCTGTAGGTGAGCACTCCGTCCACCGCCACCGGGCGGCGCTGCTGTGTGATCTGGTACCCAGCCTGGAAGAGAAAAGCTGCCTTAAGTCCTGGTGCTGGGTGACATCACAAAGATGTCAAACATTTCTACCCACAGTTTCACTATTGGTGTGAACTTTGACTGAGCCATCGTGCCTCATGTTGCTTTTCTCACACGATTGCCTTGTCTTTAGATCCCTGAACAAGATTTTTACCAACGTTGCACTGAGAAGTGGCTCGAGTAATGAGCTCTGCAGATGCACAGTTCCACCAGGTGTTTGCTAATAGATGCTGGCTAGTCTGAAGGAGTTGAGTGAGGTTTCTCTGTGAGAAGGAACCTGTGAAGCTTGGAAACTGCAGCTCAGAGGAGTAGCTGCCTCTCAAAGGCGGTGCTAGGTTCACCTAGGCTTTTTCCACAGCTGAATGGTTGCCATGGATGATTAAAGGGTTTATCAAAAATGCATGAAAGAGACAAAGCAACATTCCAGGTTTGTTTTTGATGAGAGAATAACATTATGACATGATGTAAAGCTAAAAATTTTGATTTTAAATAATACTGCCCCTTCGTATTTTAGGCATTCCTGTGGGCCTAAGAATTAATTTACCATGTTTCTATGGCAACTGCATCCCAAGAACTAAACATTAATCACACTTATGCTAAAGACAGAGAAGATGGGAGAGAAGATAAAAGGCAGGTTGTTAGTCAGCAGCTTCCTGACTGATGCCATCCATCACTTCCTCTTCCTGAAACAGCTGAGCGCAGATCAGAAGCTACATGAAGCAGTTCCTGCTCTGCCACCTGCATTCACCATGCTGCTCTCTGTTGATTTAACTATCTCCAACAGTTACCATGGTAAACTGTGCAGGTGGAGCCTGTCCGATCCCATATTAATGTCTGTATCGGTTCCGATACTGAACAAAATATCTAGATCGAGTATCGGTGACAATGTGTCCGGTACATAAGGGGCCGATCTATTCAGTCTAATTCTAGTTTGTTTGTTTTTTTTAATTCTACATTAATTTTGCAGTTTATTTTTTTTTATATTTGATCAAGATAGTTGTTTTTGTCAGATTTCAGTTTCTTTATTATATACTTTACATTGACTATTCTAATCCTAATTGCAATGACTGAACAAATCAACGTTGTTTTACATGTTGTAAAACAATTATTGGTGTGAGCTGTACTTATGCACAGTTATCAAATAAATGACTAATTCAGTACATTTATGTATGTGCTTAAAAAAAATTACATTTTAAGTCAATTCAGCACCGTTTTCTTTATCGGATCAAGACAGCCTATTATAAACCTCTGATATCGGTATTGGAAGTGAAAAAAGTTGACTGGTGTGATCCGTAGTGTGTTGTCCTGCAGAACCAATCAACTGCTCTTCAAACCAGCCCCATTTCCTGCTGGTGACATTATAGTTGCCACATTAAGATTTCCTGCATCTACTCAGATCGCGACCTCGGCCATTACATGGTCACACACACCTCTGTGCTTATTCCGCCCACTGCAGCCATACTGGGAACCTCATCTGTGGCCGTGGGAACATATCAAAGCCTAAGTGATCCAGACATGGTGGTTCAGTTGCACATTTTATATCTGAGGGGAACTTGAATCATTTATTAGATGTGTGTGCTCATTAAATGAAAGCCGCAGCTCGCCTGGTCATTACATTTTGGTGGATCTTATCAATAATGAACAATGCAGAGTGGAAGATGTCATCTTTCCACTGAAGGCCCTTTCTCCCTCAGTTCTGCAGCCTTCAACCTGGGAACTGGAGGAGGACACAGAATGTCTCATCAGCTGCATCGTTATAAGGGGCAGTACTGTGCGTCTTCCAGGCATTTAGTTGCGTCTTAATAACATAATCAAGGAACTATGTTACCTTGAGTTGTCATAAAAATGCTCCTGTCTCTTTAATACACAACATGGCTCCCCTATTAGCCCTTTAACAATGTTTTTACCAGCGTTGCACTAAGAAGTAGAAACAGATGTGGAGTTCCACCAGGTGTTTGCTAATTGATGCTGGCTAGTCTGAAGGAGTTGAGCAGGTGGAATCACAGGGGAGGACAGCTCTTTTTTCTTCTAATTGTTTTCGTTGAGATCTGAAACATTGTGAGATTTGTGAGGCCACATGGTTTAATTTCTGAATTCAACTATACAAAACTCTCCACAGTTTAATGTTTTCCTTATATATTTTTGAATTTTAAACCTTGAGAAACACAATGCAAAGGTAACAAGTTACAAACAAAATGACAAAAAAAATAGAAGAAATAAATACAGAAGAGGTCAAATTGTTGTGTAAATATTTTTTCTGTTTGCTTTTAGTTAAAATTATTTTAAAAAATTACAGTCAATTTACTTGACTAATTAATTTATTTTTACTTCTGTATATGAACACTCAAAATACAATAAGTTGCAGCTAATTTTGATATGATGGTTTTCTCACCATTACACTCCTCCTCCAGACAGTCTTATTAAAATAGCAGAAGACATCTTTGATTAACAATCGTCCTCCTTATTATCTTTGCCCTGAGCCGTCCATAATCCTTTTTAGTAGGCTTGGACAGACTTTGTCGATTTAAAATGCTAAACTCTTTAGCACCTCCTGTCTTGAAATTTCTATAAATTTGAGGAAAGGTCTCTGGGGGCAACCGTGACATTTAATCTTTTCCTTAAAATGTCACACATAATGCCAGGAAAATTAGCCCCCGGGCCAGGGGAGGTTGGGAAAGATCACTGTGCAAGTGGCTTGCTTTGGAAAGAAAAAAGTGAGGAGCGGCAGCAGGAGAACGGTGAGGTTTCTGACCGGAGAGCCCCAATTATTCATGATACCATTAAATTGCTGATTCTAGACTCCACAAACAATTATAATGAAACAGATTTTTAGAATCTATTTATCAATCTACCTGTATGTCACATGAGAGATTGGTTGTATTCAGGAAAAAAACAGTACTAATTCTAAGTGAAATACTAGAAAAAATATCTCGTTCCAATGACAGATTATTTTGCTCAAAACTAGTAATTTTCCATCTGTACTAAGGAATTAATGAATTAAAATAAGCTCTTATTTCTTTCTGAAAAGTTACCGGTAAGTTTGTTTTGTCTTATTTCATGTGTACTAAGATATTTGCACTAGAAATAGATAAAAATGCTTGGTAACATTTTATATTTTAGTGGTTAGGACACCTTTGGCCTGTCCTAATTTATTCCTTAACATACATTACCTTTTCTTTTTTATAGGTTTTGTGGAGATTATTTTTTTCAGTTTTAATCATTTATTTTAATTACAATAAGTAATTTTCTTGCAATGTTTAAAATAATATAAAATCTCCATATTTTCAAATATGTAATAACTCAAAAGGTTCTCAGGGTGTAATTTTTTTCAGACTACTCAGGCAACTATAGAAGATGAGGATTAAAGGAAATAAGCTGCTAAATAAAAAGGGTTCATGTTTGAAACTTAAAGCTAATTTTTTTTCATTTAAAGGTGATCATCTATGTTCTCTTGAACATGTGCGATACGAAACATGTTTATTACATTTTTTGCACAAAATGATTCTTAGAGACTTTGGTCTGCTCAGTTCAACTTATCTTGAGCTGTTTTAGGGCCTCTGTCACTTTAAATCCAAATAAGCTCCTGCTGACCACGCCCCTTAACTCAACGCTCACTCTTGCACGCAACAATGGCTGTAAGCAGATGCGCAATTGTATAAATGTACATCTTTGATAAGCAGAAGTAGAGCCTCCTACACAACCAGCAAGAGGTTTCTGGATGGCAGGTCAACAACAAAACATTTGTCTTTACCAGCAGCCACTGTACAGCGCATAAAACCAGCAGAGCAAAGGTGCTGGAGCTCTGCGTGGGTTGCTAGGTAACGGCGCTTGGCTTGGCTGGGGTTGCTAGGTAACAGTGCAGTGCCTGCCACATGAATGCAGGTGGCAATGAGCCACTTTGAATTGGCTCATTTTCCAGACACCAAAAAAAATGTTTTTATTGCTAACAAACGGCTGGGTGTTCTTTTTTAAGTGCTTGGGTTGTGTTTAGAAGCAGTTGAGACCCAAATGGAGGTATAAAAACATACATAATGTGAATTTTGCGTAATAAGTCTCCTTTAACAGTTGAAGCCAAATATGTATTCATGCAAACAAATCCAGACAAATGATGACTTTCTGCCTCCTGTGGTAACACCTTTCTACATGCGAATCACAAATATTTTGCAGAACATGGAGAACACACACTCACAGGAAGGTCGGCATAAAAGTAGTGTTTCCTGTCGAAGACTGACTTCTTGTTTATGGTGCAGTTGAGAGCCAGTCCGGTCATCAATGCTGCTTCAACGCATCGCCTGTTGAGGACCTGGGAACACATGGCAACATTAACATTCTTCTAGAACAAGCAAAAAAAAAAAAATTCTGAACAGGTTCAGTTTAATATGAATATGCTAAATAATATGACTCACAGGAAGAGTTCCAGGCAAAGACGCGTCAAAGAACGAAACCGAGGAGTTTGGAGGAGCTAAAAACTGAACCGAGGAGCCGGAGAACAGTTTGGTGTTTGAGCTAATCTGCGCGTGGATTTCCAAACCGACCACTCCAACCAGCTGCTGCGGAGCGCTGAGGTACCAAACACACACGAGAGAAAAGTGAATGACAGAAATGTCAGTGGCAGAAGGAACACAGTGAACATTACAACATGTCTTCATGTCTTCTCTCTTCCACATTCTCCTTCTGTTTGTTTTTCAAAGAGCTGCTTGATCTGCAATAAATGTTAGTTAATTATTTAAACAGGCTCTCCATGTATGGGATACATTTGCTGACACTAGTTGTGTGAAGCAGCATAAAGCCTTTCAAGGCTTTATGAGGCAACAAGTCTATTTTAATACCAAAACATCAAGTATTTTCAATAAAACTTATTGAGATGGATAAATTTTTTTCCCAGCAGCTCAATAGGCTAATCGTTATATGCGGTTTGCTTGCCATGAAATAAACCTGTCGCAATAAGCAATTAGTCAGTTAATCAATTAATCAATTTCATATTTTTTTTTAAAGGAATTGCTGTTTATAGAGATTAAATGATACAATTTACTGAAGGGTCCAGTTTTGTATGGTTTTTAATTTCCTTTTTACTTATGGATTTTGGTTGATGTATTTTTTATGCTTATTTTTGCTCTTTACAAAATAACAGTTTATCAGTCTTTGCGGAGGCAAACTTGTATCATTGTGTCATTATCATGTTAGATGAGAATGGTTAATTTAAGTTTATCGCAAAACTTTCTGGGCCAATTTATCATCCAGCAAAATTGGCTATCATGACAGATCTACTATGAACCCAATGTACTAAGACTTTAACACTTTTCATTATTTATTTATGGCAGGTCATTTGTATTACAGCATGCTGCATGCACCGGAGTTCTTTCAAAGTTGTTTAAGATGGCAAAGGTTCAGTCAGGAGAATTTCTAAACGTTAGCTTGACTGTGAAAATGTTATTTTACTTCAACATACACCTACAGTAAGTACATCCAGCTTCACCATTGCTTACCGCAGATAAGACACTGACTGTTCATATATACTCCGCTGAACCCCGGAAACCGTGAACGTTTAAATGGTTTGTATTTTTGCTGCATTACTCTGGATCTTTCACACTCACCATGACATCGAAACAGTATAGATTAGTAAAGAAAAGAGTTCACCTTTTCTCCAGAGGCTGACTGCTGCACTGAGGCTTAGATGTGCTGATCCGTCTAATAAACAAACAGGAAGATTTTTGATAATAAGGTATTAATTTGATGTTATGAAGCAGCTCCCTGGCTGCTACACAGGAGGCGGCCATGACGGCCCAGTCGCTCTTATGCTCATGGGAGTTGTAGTACTTTAAAAGTGACCTTCAACGTTAAACAGAGCGATGCTGCTGCTTAATACTACAAGCCCCAGCAGCTACAGAGGAGCTTTAAACGAGCCCTAGCTTCCGTTCAGGACACGTCATTTCCGCTATACCGATTGGCGGGACTTCTTCACCTGCTAGAAATATTAGGAGCGGGTTGTTTCCAGCCATTATCGGATTATTTTCAGACACGGAGACGAACATAAGCCCTTAAAACATGATGGCAAGAAGCGGACAAGACTCCCGAGGACTGAAAGACGACATGGTCATGTTCTCAAACGGGTGCCGGGAGGAGCCCTCAGCGGGGCACGGAGGAGTCTCGGAGGCTGAGTCCCGTTCCAAGGGAGCAGGAGCAGCGGTCAGCCCGCAGAACTTCACCTTCAGCCCGCAGCCCAGCATAGAGGACATCCGCAGGATGCAGGCCGACTTCACGGACGAGCGCGACTGGAATAAGTTCCACCAGCCCCGCAACCTGCTCCTGGCCATGGTCGGGGAGGTGGGTGAGGTGGCGGAGCTCTTCCAGTGGCGGGGAGAGGTGGCGGAGGGTCTGCCGGACTGGACCGAGTCCGAGCGGGAGCAGCTGGCGCACGAGCTGAGCGACGTGCTCATCTACCTGGTGGAGCTGGCCGAGAAGTGCCGCGTGGACCTTCCCCAAGCGGTGCTGCGCAAGATGGCGCTGAACCGACTCAAATATCCCGCTAGCAAGGTGCACGGCTCGGCCAAGAAATACACAGAGTACAAGGACTGAGAGCTGAGGGTAAATAAAACCTAACGCCTGCTATAAGAACCCAGCTCTTCCGGGTTCTGGTTCCCTTGTTAGAGACTCAGTTTCAGGGAAGAAGATGTTTCTCCCTGAAGTCCCAGTTCAGGAACTTTTAAGATTTTAGTCTGGATAAAACTGTCCACCATAACACGGAAACATTGAGAAGGATTGGTTCACTTTTGTTTTTAACCAGGTCATTTTTGTAAACATTTTTGTCCAAATCAGTTTCCTTTTTTTTCTTTTTTACTTTAAAATAGTAAAAAATGTTTAAAAATCTGAGCTGTGTTCTGTGTTTCTAACAACCTTAAACCTGTTGAGTTACTAGGATTTTTATTTTATTCCCTAGTCAGGAGGCTAAATGTGGAGTAAAATGACATTTATAAAAAATGAAACTCCAGTTCTATTCAGACATAGTTGAGGAACATTTTGCCATCTTTTTATAATCTGTTAAAGAGTCAAATGTCAATTTTAATTTGAAAGAATTTTGAATTATGTTTGACAGGATTCTTTCATTTGTAGCTGAGTGAAACAGATTTTATGGATTTAAAATCCACTTTAAATTAATTTATTTAGCTATTTAAACAGAATACTTGAACATTTGAAACTCTCCATGCTGTCAATGGCTCAATTCTACAGTTTAGTTTTAGAAAACGAACAGAACTATTTATAAACTGAAGAAAATGTGATGCAATTAATATCTTGGAGAAAATATCAGTTTGTTCATTAAGGTTTATTTAAAACATCCGTAAATCGTCAGACATTAAAAGTTGCCAACATGCAAAGTTACAGTAGGTATAAAAAATGTTGACCTAATTCTTTTATTTTTGACAGTTTTAAAGACAATTTGACTCAGATCCAGTTTGGAGACAGATTTATCATACATTTTTAAAATGACACACTAGTCCTTCATTAACAAGCCAGTGTGTTCTTCAATGTTCTGCATATGAAGAGTTGATATTAATTTTGAAATTGTAAAGAATTCTTAGTGATGTAAATAGAAAATAAATTACAGTTTCTACATTTCTGTAAAGTGCAATAAAATCAAATTGTGCTGATGTAAAAATCTGCTTTATTAGGCAAGTTTTACTCAAAAACATTTTAAATGCACTAAAATTTTGGAAGAGGAGTAAAAAAAGTCTTGCAAATATATAAATCTATTATTATTACACTTCCGCATTTATTCTAAATAATTTCCTGTCTCAGGCAAACTGTTCGGCTACGCTCACCAGCCTTAGCATTCAAAACAGGCAAGAGGAGGAATACAGGGGTGATTGACAGCACTAAGATCCACCTCCTGGCTCTG
The DNA here is from genome assembly GCA_903066815.1 of Brachyrhaphis roseni. Classification (NCBI taxonomy): domain Eukaryota; kingdom Metazoa; phylum Chordata; class Actinopteri; order Cyprinodontiformes; family Poeciliidae; genus Brachyrhaphis; species Brachyrhaphis roseni. Next base: position 23,563 of record CAEFZY010037775.1, read on the forward strand.
ATTGGCTGTTTTTAGTTAGCGCTAGGAGAAAGAGAGCTCGATTTTTTCCCCCACAGATTATCTGTCTCATACCGTACTGTTGAGACATAGTGACAGTGTCAACAAATATGTTAAAAAAAATAAATTTTTCTGAAAGTTTCAGCTGCTTTAACTTTTATTATATTTGCATTGAACTGCGTTTTATCTGATCTCTCCTTCAGAGCAGCCTGGGCTCAGTCCAAACTGCCACCATCCAAACTGAGTGAACACACAGCTGTGTTACTGCTGGCCTTAAAACTTTGGTCATAAAAAATGTGTATTTTTCAAACTAAATTTGAAGACATTTTTAAGCATGAATTCTTTCTGGGCTTGTGACGTAGCGTCTTGCACATGCTGTGATTTATGATACGGTCTTCTGCTTTTAATGCAAACACATTTTTTTCTTTCATTCCATACAGAGTGTCATAAAATTATTTTGATATTCTTGGAAATGTCTTTCAGATAAGTAACCAATAACTTGATTTAGAGGATCTTGTCCAAGAAATAATATGAAACAATAACGGAACCTCATCTTTCATGTCAGCAGAATATTTCTATCAGCAAACATTTCAAATGCAAAACTCCTTTACAATGGGATTTTTTTCCCCTTTAAATTAATTTGATTAGATTTGAGTCTCAAACACTGCCCTCATCTGGAGAATCTGGTTGTCACATGTGAGTCATCATCAGTAATCCGTCAAGGAGAACCGTCACGCATCCCTGAGACGCCGCAGTGTTTGAGCCCAGCCTGACTTCAAAGTAAACAGCTTTTTATTTAAAAAGATGCTTCAGAGCTTTTCACAGTTAGAAAGAGAAATCTTTGTGGCAGGAATCCAAGAGCTTGGATTTCTAAACTTTTCCTTTGCTGATGTAATTTATGAAGGCATTTCTCACCACGGCAAAGGGAAATAACAGAAAACCTTTCTTGTGATGCCTTCAAAACAAAAGCAGAACAAAGACAGAAGAACTCCCATCAAGCCTCAGCAATATTTCTCACATCTCAAATGAGCAAAAACTAAGACAACACTTAGAGGTAGTTCTTCCAAAACACAAGACGCTGTGACCACTAATTTTCCAACTGCTCTTTGATAAGAAAGTAGAGTCAAGTTCAGGTTTCTTCTATCTCTTGTTTTATAATGTGATCGGTCATTTCCTCCCTACCTTTTAGGGGCAGTATTATGTATTTTCAAGGCATTTAGAGGCATTTTATAGCACATGGTAACTTCAACTGACAAAAAAATGCTATATATATCAAATTTGATTTAAAACACATTTGACTTTCTAATTTAGCGCCTCGAAATTGAGCCCCTGTCTCTTTAAAACCTCCTACTCTTTCTGAATCTCCGCCTTCAGGAAGTCGTCACAACTTCAGCTCTGAGGAGGAGCTTCGTCCTCGAAGGCGGGGCTAGGTCCACCCAGGTGTTTTGCACAACTGAATGGTTGCCATGGGAGATTTCAGGCTTTTTCAAACATGCATGAAATAATCAAAGCAGCACTTCAGGTATGTTTTTGATGAGATAGTGTAAAGCTCAAAAAAGTTGATTTTATATAATACTGCAAATAATTTTTATCTATCTATCTATCTATCTATCTATCTATCTATCTATCTATCTATCTATCTATCTATCTATCTATCTATCTATCT
>CAEFZY010037778.1:0-17017 GCA_903066815.1 Brachyrhaphis roseni
GTTAAGACACATTCCTTATTGACTGTACATTGCTATAGGAGCAATTTAAGTTATTTTAAGCTTTGGGCTTACTCCTTAGAGGGTGATTTTGGTTTATTTACAAACACAAAATATTTCATTTCAGTGTTTTTGGATGCCTTGCTAGTAATGTAGGCAAAGGGGCGCTACAATATGAATATTTAATACTTGAACAATATCTGAATTATTAAAGTTTACTTTGATTAAAAACTTGTTACTGCTAATTCGTTACCATAGTCTCACTTATTCATCATTCCTACATCTGTATTTTTCCTCATTAACATCCTAATTGGTGCTTTGATAAAAGAGGTTTTTGTGTCTTCAGGTGATAAAAGGTCGACTTTGTAACTGCCTTTATGTGGTTCAGGTCAGAGTTCATCAGAGTTCAGGTGTTGGGTGTGTTTGGGTAGGAAACAAAAAGAATTGATTTCACTGCAGAGTAAAACCTCATGTTGAGTTGCAGTTATTTAGAGGTTTTTTACATAAGAGCACAATAAGTCAATCATGTGTGTGAATGTAAAATGTTGTCACACAGCTGCTTCATGAGGTTCAGATCGTTGTGGTGTACCACAGGGTTCAGTCCCCAACCTCCACATTATTCTCCATTTAGTCAGAACTCACAGGTGACCCTCAGCTGTTTCAAACCTCAGTTCTAGGTTGGTTTGTTTTAAATTCAGACTGAGACTCTATTGTGGTTACTTCCCTTGTTTTGTTCAAACATGAACAGAAACATCAGGTTTTTGTAGCTTTTCCCCCTAAATATCAGATCAATCAACCAATCAATCACTGCCTGTTGTTGTCCTGAACTGTAATTCTGACTGCATGAATCTAAACGTGTTTGTGGGGATTTGGACACAGATATGTGAACATGAATTAAATCTGTTTGTTTTCTAAACTGCCTCAAAGCATATCTGTTGAAATTGCAAAATTAGATTGGAACATCTTCTGGTTATAAAATGTTTGCATATTTAACATTTAAAATTTTTTAATAAGGTTGTGGTTTCAAAGGTTAATAAAATGTGTATTGTCTCTTTATAAATAAATAAACAGGATACAGTATGTTGCTAATCAAACTCTGTGCTGCTTTTCGCAGCATGAAAAATCTGAAGTTTAATGGTTCAACCTGTTAAAGAGCAACAAGTGAAAAAAGACAGTTCTTTTCTTTGAAACATGGAGAAAATCCTAAATAAAAGCCTAGAAACTCATAAAACAGATTCATTCGTCTGAAAGTGAAAGGGATCATTTGAATGTTAGAAGGAAGTGAAGGTGAACTTACATGCTTCCAGTTCAATATAGGAAGACGACTTTCCTGAAAAGCAACAAAGAACAATTATTTCAGCTTCCTGAATCAGTTTGGTAAATCATTATGGTATGTTAAATGATCCAACATACCAACAAGTCCCTCTGGGGAGAAGCGAGCGCTGACTGAAAAGAAAAATCAGATGAAGCAAAGTTAGTGGCGTTGATCAGATTTACCCTGAAAGACAATCTGACCTTCTGACCTGCTGCAGGGTTTTCCTGGGAGCCGCTGGGCTGGAGGGACGAAAGCGTTTAAAGTCAGTATTTATGGATGAATCCCACTTTAACGGCTCATTTCATTACTGACAGGATTGAAAAGACTTTCTGTTGTGATTTTATGCTCTGATGAGTTGGTTTGGGTTTTCTTTTGAGTTGAAGTTTCTGTTTTATTTTGATTATTTGCTTTTTCTTCTGTCCTACATCATATTTATTTCTCTATCTATCTATCTATCTATCTATCTATCTATCTATCTATCTATCTATCTATCTATCTATCTATCTATCTATCTATCTTAGCTTTACTGGTGGATTTGTTGAGGTTTGGGGGTTTTCATGAAATTTCCACCTCTGAGACTCTGAGACACTTCAGGTCAAATCTTTTCTGATCAGTTTTTGCTGATCAGATAGATCTTTATCAGATAGATAAAGAGAGAGTGTGAAGATGTTTCTGAACCCACAGTAGAGCCAAACCCTCTGGGGAAACCCAGGACAGTCTGTTAGTTTTGAAAATGCTGCCACCTACAGGCGAAAATTAAACCAGATCCGGTTTTAACTTTGTTTCAATGAATGGATTAAACTTCTCAATCAAACACTAATCAATATTACTGTTCTGCACCGTATTGCTGTTATACTCGTCTATCAAGATGTTTTAGATATTTTTCTAAATTGCAAGTTTACAACAACATTTGGTCAGAGCTGACCAGAAATAAATAACTAAAACAACTAATAAAATATGTTTGGCAGTTTAGATATATATACACTTAATATAATTCAGAATCTAAAAAATTTTCTCAGGATAAGCTTCTGATCAAACCAGTAAAGTGTAAAAATATAGAAATCATTGTGCTTTTTGAAGCAATTTAAAAATGATTAAAAACAATTAGAGATACTTCTTTACTATCTAGGAAAACTGAAGCCAAACGAGTGGAAAGGCTCAACATATAAAATTATCACATGATTTTATGTTATGAACATTTAATAATTCTCAAGATAAACATAAATGAAGAGTTTCTTTAAACAATTTTTTTATTTTTAAATCTACTCAAAGTCACTTTCTATTTCTTTGGGAAATACAGGAAGGTTGCATCTCATGTGATTAACAATCTCAGTGCATCACTTTGGTAAATTGCCTCATTATAAATCGACTTACAGAGAAAAACGTCAGTATTTGTCATCTTTATTGCTCAAAGATCAGATCTGCTCTGGTGCTATAAAAGGAATCCTGAGTAACTGGGTTTGTTGTGATTAGCTCTTTAGCTGTTAGCTTACATCACCAGCAGGAGTCACACCGGGATGTTTCACAGGGAATCTGAACTCAAATGTCATCTAATGTTTGATTATCTCACTGAAGACCATGTTTTTTCATCAGGAGTAACACATTTGACACAACCTGTTTGAGAAAAGTTAGATTTTCTGTATCTTAAATTCTTGAATTCCTTACTATTTAGCAACAAAACACAAATTGTTTTCATGGCTTTTCTTTGAATCTATGTTCAGATATTTTCAAGGCTCAAAGTTTTGAACCTATAATGTGAAAATGAGTGGATCAGTTTTACTTACCAGCTCAGACTTTGGTTTGATGGAAGCGATGAAGGCGGCCATGATGACCAGGGCCATGGTGAGGAGTCCGCACCACACATGGAGCAGCAGGTACTTCTGAGACGACCGGCACTGACCCTCCATTCTGTGAAACACACACCTGCATCAGATGGAGCCTTTTCATCACAGAGGTGCTGCTGGAGTGAGTTCACTCTTTTTTCCAGCTGTGGTGATTCTCAGCTCAAAGTTTCCACCTCTGAACTCAGATCAGCATCATCCTGTGGGCAGCGATGATGAGGAGGAGGAGGAGTACAGTTTGAGCAGACACGCCGTTTGTTTCTGACAGTCTCAGAGGAAACCTCTAGCACAAATTTAGAACAGGAAGCTAAATTTGTGCTCAGTTTTCATGCAAATTGAATAATTGCATCAAACCTCCAACCCAGAGACAAACCAAACATGTTTCTCTTTCTTCACTTGCTTCATTTCACAGGTTTTATTCCTTTAGGTTTCACTACTACGTCTCAGTTCGTCACAGACACCAACCTTCATGTACTTCATATACCCTCAGACTCATGATCACAAAGCTGAAGGAATCTGAACTTTTCCTCCCATTCTTCTGTGCAAAACAGTTTAAACTCAGACAGACTGGATTCTGAACATCAGTTTTCAAGCCTAGACTTTGACTAGGCCATTTTGAGACATGAATGTAATTCAGCTGGTTGTCCTGCTGGCAGGTGAACCTCCACCTCAGACTCAGGGGTTCTGCAGATTCTAACAGGATTTCTTCCATCCATTCTTCCATCATGGCTGCTGAACATCTCCACAGCATGATGCTGTTCATTTTCTGCAGTAAATACAATATATCCATTTTGGTCTCATTCTAATTCTAATTAAGTGACTTTGGGGGTTTATTTGGAGTGTTAGATTAAAAGATTAAAATATAAAACATAGTTTTATATTTATAAAACTACATCTCCACTGTGAGTCCTGACAGCAGTAAAAACTGCTTCACTGCAAAAACACAAAACCTTACAAAGTGATTTTGTGTAGTTTCTAGTGCAAATATCTCATCACACTTTAAATAAAACAAAACTAATTACAAGTAACTTTTCTATGTACCAGTTCCACTGGTCAAATAGTCATTTTCCCCTCAATGTTAAGGAATTATTGACTAAAAGCTCCCATGTCTTGCTGAAAACTTACTTGTAATTTACTTTGACTTTTTTCAAGTGTGATAATATATTTGCACTTTTTTTGTGTTTCTCAGTGCTGTAAGAAACATTTCTGTTTAATATTTATTCAGCTGCAGGATGTGAGACTCTGATGCATCGGCTGCTTTTAAACAAATTCCCATCATGCTTTTGCTTCAGAAGTCAAAGATTTGATGTAAACAGAAGGAAATGCTTATAGCCTGAACTCAACATGTTTGTGACTCTAAGAGTTAAACTGGTGAATGCCCACAGTGATTACCATGAAAGACATTTATAGAACAGCCTGCAGTGCATTGTGGGTAAATGTACCTTAAACCTATAGCAACCAAACCTGTTCTGCTTCTCTGGGGTTTTACCTCAGTGGGAGTTTTCAGTCGTTGATGCATGGAGGGAGATAACGACGGTGGTCTAGATTTTGTACCTGTGGTGATGCGAAGTGAAACTCCCTGTGTTGGTTGAAATACCCCTGACCACGGAGCGTGAGTGAAGTGGTTCTCAGTCAGACTGCAAACCTTTTTCAAAAGTGTGCTATGATAAGTTGTGGGAAATTTTGAGTTCAGAGCAGTGTTATTAAACCCAATTATATGAGTCCACAAAGGCTGGATTTGTTTTTAATGTGTCATTTTTTAATCTAATTACCTTCTATGACCTATTTCTTTACTCTTCATGGTCCACATTGGAGCCCTGTCTCCATCTGTTGGGAGTCGCTGGTCTAAAACCATCCATTCGTTCCCGTGTCGGTCATTTTCAGTTGGAGAAAGATTGTTTGTATCAGCAACAAAAACCGCCAATTATGCAGACATTCTCATAAAATCCATCGTATTTTACAAAGTCTCCAGATTTAAAGCCTTAAAATGAATTCATCTTTTCATCTGCAGGAGCAAAAACTCCCAAAAAGCAAGATAAAAAATATCTAGCTGTTTTACTTCAGTAGTGAAGGAAATTTTAATTGATTTTTTCTTAATTACAGACGCCTCACTTGTCAGAACTACTAAAAATTCCCACAAGATAAATGTAACTGAAGCGTTTATAAGCTTCTTTACTTCCTATTTCTTTGAGACGTTCATTTCTCTGAACAACTCTCCAAAATAGGGAAGACAAGAGAACAACTGAGGAACCTGATGAGTGTTGATCTTCATATGTGGAAGAACAGCTCCAAGAAACCAGGCGCCGGCCCGAACCTCCACGTTTCACCGCTGTTTCATGACTGGATGTGAGGCCTGATACTTTCCCAGTAGCACTTCCTATTGATCCCTACAGGGAATATTTGAAATGCAAAGGTGTAACTATGGCAACCAAGCTGGATCAGGATGGTTAGAGGTGCAGCAGAGTTTCCACCAGTTGTTTGGCAGCTGACATGTCCGGTTCTGTAAAGTCCACTGGGACTTAAACTGTAAACTTTGTGAAGCAGAAAAGATTCACCTTTCGCCAGTGGTGGGAAGTAACCCCAAATACTTTGTTACTTCACTTAAATAAAATTTTCGTGTATCTGTACTTTACCTAAGTAGATTTAATAATAGATTAAATCTATTATTAGAAAGTAATGAAAGTAATGGTACTTTCATTCCACTACATTTTACAGTAAGTATCTCTACTTTCTACTTCACTACATTTCTACAAAACCGTCTCGTTACTCGTTACGTCCAAGTCGCATTGCGGTTTTTTTCCGTTAAAATGTGAAGTTCAGGGAGTTAAAGTGGTTGTAAAATCCTGTGAAGGTGATGTTAGCAAAGCTAGCTGTACAGAGACTCATATGTTGCATCTGCAATAAAAAAGTTGTCAGTCATGCTGAATGATTGTGTGGAGGTTTTGACTGAGGTGTCGTTTATATGGAACAACGCTGTGACCAAAATCTGCTTTATAGTGATGTGACATTAACGAACGATCCAATTCTTCTGGACTAAGTCCTATAGGACTGAAGCCTTACTGAGAGCCGTTCTTTGTTCTTGTGATGCTCTGCGTACACTTTTATTATTTCATTTAATTAAAAACATATAGAGATTTATGTAATTGGCGAATGAATAAAACAAGACTGTAAGAAGGCAGCGCATGCTGATTTCTCTTGGTTAGGTGGTCTTGACTGCAGCACTGCTGTGTGGCTCCTTGGCTCCTCCTGTGTTTACATAATAAACACAATAAAACATGCTTTATCTGTGGCGTTGTTTGTTAAAATGCCACATTTCTGATGTATTAAAATTAAATACGATAGGTACTCTTAATGACATTGTTTTAGTGATTAGGTAATGCATTCAGCAAGTACTTTTACTTTTAATACTTAAGTATTTTTAAAAGCCAGTACTTCTTTACTTTTACTCAAGTAAAAATGTTAATGTGGTACTTTTACTTTTACTAGAGTACATTTCTGTCTGTGTATTTGTACTTTTACTTAAGTACATTTTTTGAGTACTTTCTCCACCACTGCCTTTCACCCACAAACACGTGTGTCTGTTGTGAAGCAGAAGAACAAGGCTGTTCTCACTGAAGCACGGTAGAGGGTGTGTGGTGCTGTGGGCCTCTTATTCCAAAAGCCTGGGGGAACCTCATAAAATCTGTCAGCAAAGTGAATCTGGGTCAGATTTGGATCTTTAAGCAGGATGATGATCCAAAAACAAACACACTGACATCCAAACCCAGCAGGCTTTGTGTCTCTCTGTGCTTTAACTATACAGTTACAGGCGCAGCTAAAGTGACAGCAGGAGGATTTTTGTTTGGTAATATATTCAGTAAATGTGGGATTTTCTTCCCCCATATAGTCCATCTTCGACAGGTGTTTAAGCTCCGCCCCTAAACACATGAAACACCGACTTCTTTCTTTTTTCTGAGTTGAGGATTCTTTATTGTTTCCACAACAATCCCCCTGATGGGCTTTACACAAATACTTCTGGTTTTGCAGCTATTTTAACTCCTGATGAGACTGGCTGAAGTTTCAGTCAAGATATAGATTTGAAACTGTGAGGCATTTTGATTTTTATCGTTTTGAATTGTTTATATGGAGAAACTTTTAGATGAGTTTTGTTTTGTCACTGACACATTAGGCAGACACTGGAAAAGCATTATTATACAGATTCCAAAAGTTTGTATTTAGATCTGATAACTGTGGAGCTGCTCTTGATTTATTCTGTTTCATGTTTTATTTCTAAAACCATTTAGAGATTAAGGTTGTTTTTAGTGAGATTTATGCTGCTGTAGCAAAAAAGGAATAATTTAAATTGTCTGAAACGTCTGTGTTGTCATTTTTGTTTTTGCATTTTTATAGATAAAGATTTTTTGTTAACTTCATGGTTTCACGCGTCCTTTACTCTCAGTGTCTAAGGAATGACACAGATATTGGATCTGTTGCCATAACAGTCTGTAATGGTGAGTGAATTCATGCAAACAGAAGCTGATATTCAGATCTTTTATCTCCAGGTTCAGCAATTTGCTGTCAAATCTAAATCTTTGCAACAGAAAAGCAGATGACCTCGTTGGCCCATTGGTGTTGCAGTTTTTCATCTCAGAAACCAGGATTCTCAGAATAATGACCATTTCTTCGTATCATAAGACGCATACCATTAATATCCGTAGAAAGCCTAATAAAAGTGCTGATTACTCAAAATGCGAAACACAACAGAATCGATTCTTAACTCGGCCAATGTTTGGACAAAGTTTTCAAAAGAGGAACTAAATGAAATCTTTGGTGGCATATGAGTAAATCTGCCCAAAATCCATCAAAATTAGACGATTAAACACAGAAACAAATGATTCATTTATGAATTTCAATGTTCGTTCTGCTGGGCTGAATGGAAAACGTTGGGATGGATCCCAGGAATGTTGGTGAGAGAGTGGACTCACCTGCGTCCTGCGCTGTCCGCGTCCACGCTCATCTGAGTCTCCTCTCTGACAGACATGCCAGCCTCACAGGTTGTTCTCTTTGAGCTGGAGATGAGATGGAGGGTTTTTTTGTTGTTGCAGGGAGAGTTGTGGTTTAAACAGAAGGAGTGGAGGGGGGAGGGCGGCTGCTTGTGGAGTAGGTGGCTCCACTCATCGCTCTGAAACTCAGAAGCACCTCTGGTTTGACACGTTTATGCGATTTATGAAACCTACAAGCCTCGTCCAGCGGAACGTGTGTGTGTGTGGATGTGTGTGTGTGAAGTGGTTTGGAACACTTTCTTCTAAACTCGAAGCAAAAGGTTCAGCAGTGAATGGAAAAGGGGATGTTAGTGAGGAAAGCAGGCTGATGTAAAGAGAGAGGCGCTGTGGTTCGGTCCCTCAATGACACGTTTATAGGTCATCGTGTAACAAACAAACATGACAGGGAAATTCTTCCTCACTACCAGTTTGGTGGTTGATTCAGTGTCAGATATGGAGCTGCAGGGTGCGAGGCCTTTTCAGACTGTCCCTCACTGCAGATTAAATATCAGTGAGGAACCTGAGGAACTTGATTTTACCCTGGATGAATATTTAATGAGCCATGTTTGAATATAAATGAGCTGTGATGAAGCAGAGGAACAGAAAGGTCCCCGTGACAGAAAACATTCAATCTGTTCATGTTTCCTGCAGAAAGCTTTGGCAGAACGTTCTGGTTCAAAAAATATATTTTTAGAGTTCAGTTTGTAGAAAGTTCAGTTTCATATAAGTGAGATTATTTTCTGGTGACTTTTGATGTTTCTATAGAATCAGTTTAAGTTTAAGGATTTTTCTAAACTTTGACCATGAAACGGTGATCTGGTTGTGATGTCACAAATGTAACGTTTCTTCTCCATGTCCTCAGTTTCCTGTCAAATCGCTCCCACTCCCTGTGTTCGGGTTTGAGTTTCTGTTTGTTTTCTTTTGGGTTTTTATGTCCTGCAGGTGTTGTCATTCTCCATGTTTCCAGCTTCATTCCTTCTGTTCTTGTGTTCTGTTATGTTGGTTCAGATTCTGTTTTTCTAGACTTTAGTTCATTTTCTGGTTGAATGGTTTCAGTTTGGACATTTATGCTCAGGCTGTGCATTTGGACGGAGTTTTGCTCTCCCATTTGATTAGCTGTTATGATGCATAACTATGGCAACAAGGTGAGTTTATTTATTTAATCAATAAAATAATGCATGAACTTTGACCCCAAATCCCAGAGGAGTTAAAAAGTAGAGTTCAACTACTTGGAATCATGGATCATATCCAAACTGCAGACGCTTTGAAAACAATGGTTAGTGACTCAAATTAAATTTGTTTGCTGAGTGAAAACATCAGGTGTCGCCTGCTGCCTTTCAGGGCTGCAGCCTTTAGATGCCCCTGGTCCAACACACCTGAATTAAAAAGCCGATTTCCTCCTCAGCTTCCAGATTCTCCTGCTGATGATGCAGGGACACATCTAAAAGTTTCTGGACACAAGGAACACAAGCCTGAAGTCCACCAATCAAAGTTATTTGAATTTGGGGTTTTCCCTCTTTATTAACATTTTTAAACTAATTCAGTGTGTCCCTCTATGATTATTACTAATAAACTCTATTATTGAAGCTGGTGATGTCATCAGCTGAAGCCCTTAAAGCAGAACCAGAACTACTGCATGACATCAGGCAGTGGAAATCATGTCTGCTGTGTTTTCTGGTGTGTGTACATTTGTTAGTGGAATAAAGAAGAAATAACTGATGCAGAGTTGTACTGAACTCCATGGAGTTCGTTCTCTATTTGTCCAGTTTCCACATTTGATGCAGAAATCAAATGTCAGTTTGTTTTGAAAGAAATGCTGCTTGAAACTAGAAGCTGTGTTGATTGGTTGTAAGAGAAGAAGTGTTATTCACAAATTTAAGTGTGAATCTGAACGCGAGGATGAGACCGACTGGGGAAAAAAGCAGAAGTGAGAGCAGCATGACTGTTTCCACTTTCTTTTGCAGTTTTTGGTTTCGTGCTCCATGGGGCCCCCCCACCGGCAGGCTGAAAAGTTTTCTCTGGACGCTGAAAATGTCACTAACTTTCTCCTGCTTTATCACATGCTCACCCCTACAACCAGACTCACACCTACACCTGCAACACGAGAAAACAAAGTGGCCTGGATGTGGGCTGCAGGGTGCTGTCCCCACTCAAAACAGGGGAGGGACTCTGCACCGCTGCTTCCTGTGCATCCTACCTGTAATAGTAAAGAGGTCGATGAGTTTGCAGGTAGTTCCCAAAGGGTGCTATTTGAAAGTCTCAGAGTGTGAAGATTCACCCACAGATTGAACTATGTTCCAGTGTGAGGCCCCAGTTTAACGGAGCCACAGTTCAAACCAGCAGAATGAGGACATGCTCACTTCCACCGCTGCCAGTCTGCTCTGCTCACACTTCTCTGTTTGAGGTTTCATCCGTCACTGTAAAGAAGGCATAATTAGGATATTTTTACATCCATATATTTAAAGTTTCTGCAGCAAACAACCAAAACAAACAGGCCAGATGGTGGAGATCTGGGGATTCAATTTAAACTGTGCTGCAGTTTTTTAACACAGGGATGTTCAACCTGTCATCAGTCAGACTAAATAAAAGAGTTAATAAAGAGGAAATAAAGTTTTAAAAACAACAATTTTCATTTTTGATAATATTTACTATAGAAAATGTGTTGCAGTTTTTTAAGAACCTCGAATTTCTTTATATTTTTATATTTTAAAGCAAATTAAAATGTGAAAGTCTTTGCAAAAAGAAAATGGATGCATTTTCTATCGGATGTTAATTTAACTATTTTAACTAAAGCGTTTAGTTTCCAACCTAATGACAAGAAAAACAGACCCAAAGAATATAACTGCTACTTTTAGAGTCATTCGATTTTATTCCATGAAAAAAATGGAAAAACTATGAAAACCTGCATTTGTTAACAAATATAAACAGAAACTTTATTTGGTTATAATTTTTAGCAAAAGTTTTAAGGAGCCGTTGTGGAAAGTCCAAAGAGCCACTTGTTGCAGATCAACAGCTTTAAGAGTATTTTAAAAATTTCAGACAAAATGAAATGATAAATATGGAGATTAAGATAAGACTTGAGTTTAGTCCAGTTGGATTAAAGTCGACTGGATTAAAATCGGTGTAAATCTGAATGACCTGGACTGAGTAAAGTAAAATGTACTCGACTGTTTCTACTGGAACTCGACTCAAATCTGAGCTCACTGTTCTGTCAAAACAAGAGCCTGTTGGAAAAGTAAATGCATCCTCAAAATGGTGGCAGAAAACCAGCTAAACAACTGATTGCAATCATTTTGGTGCCGTCACCCAGTCATCCATTGTGGAGGACAAACATCCACACACACACAAGGACAATTTAGAGAGACAAGCGAAGCCAACATATGTTTTTTAGCTGAGGGAGGAAGCCAGAAAAAACAGGCATGCAAAGAAAAAACATCCAAACTCAAGTCAGAATTCAGACCTGAAGGTTGCCTTGCAGCTCCGCCACTGGGCTGCCAGGTTATCATGTCTGATTTAAGTTTAATAAAACTTACATTTTATTATTAAGTAAGATTAAAAATCAAGTATTTAAAAAAGTAAAATGATAGCAGTGTGCAAAATTATAAAAACAGGACAAAATACCAAATTTAGACTGAATTAATAAATATTTCCAAATGACATTTTTTCACCACAAAGTTTTTAAACTACAGTGACAATATCAGCTTTTTTCTGTACGTTCACCTGAACTCCATGTGACTCCAACTCCACACAGCTGGTCTGCAAACAGGAAGTCACACTTTAACATAAACTGTTGTTTGTGTCTATCTGGTCAATTCTTTCTTTTTCTGCCTTGAAGCAGCTGGAGGTGAGCAGAGACTCCTGCTCTGCTGCTGACATGACAGATTTACTTCCTTTTCTGACGGTGATTTAACTTCTTTCTGCTGCAGGTAAAAGGAAAATTACCAGCAAAACTACACTTAGAATAAAATAATAGTTGAAGTTAGCTGGATTTGAACAAGCCAGATGTTTGCAGTGTGTAAGTGTTTTAAATTTAATAAACTGTGTTGTTAATTCCCCTCGTCTCTGATTGTCCAGGTCAGGTTGTTTCTGTTAATCAGTTCTTCTTCTTCTCTTGTGTTTTTTCCCTCCAGCGTTGCCACGGTGACTCATCCGTCTCCATTCAGTCCTGTCCTCTGCTCCTTCTTCCCTAAGAGGCAGTTCTCTTCCTTTAACCAGTTGCTTCAGTTATGTTGCAGTGGCAGCTAATCTGGTTTAATCTGACCTCCTTTAGCTGATTTTTGTGTTCTTGTTTTAGCTTCAGAGTGGATGAACTCACCTTGTGTCTTCATGCTTTAGCATCCAAGTTCAGTAAAACATTATATGTAGATCTATATGTAAATGTCTGTCTATCTGAGTTAAAATAAACTGATGGATTAAATAAATCTGACCAGAATAATAGAGACTGTGATGAACTGAAATGTGCAGGGACGTGTTTTACTGGTTAGAAATGTTTGTTACCTGTATATTTAAGTTCATTTTCTAGTGTTTGTCTCGCTCTCCTTTGTGATTTCTGTGTTCGTTATTCTCCTCTTCCTCAGCTGTTCCACGTTCCCCGGATTAACTCACCTGCCTTCAGACTCATTCTCCACCCAGAAGCCAGGAAGCTTCAGGGGAATAAATTTGGTTAAAATTTAATTATGGGATTTCAGTTCAAATCTGATTCCAATCTATTCATAAAGGATTATAATCTAACTAGTTATAAATTAAGATGAGTGATGAAGCTTTAATGGAGCTGGATTGAACTGGACTGCTTGTAATCTACAATGATGCAGCTGGATATGAGATGATGTTAGCATTGGCTTCATGTTTTCAGGATAAACAACATCAAAACTTGAACATTTATTTTACTTGACTTAAGCAATATTTTTATTTTTTTGACCGAAATGAAACATCTATCTCCACTGAATTTGGTTTAATGTACAACAGATTAAACTCAAACGAATCACAAACAAAACCTCCTGATGATTCATTCATGCAGCTTTGCAGCTTCAGGAAACTCCTGCCTACAAAAACAAGCCTCTGAAACTGAAACCCTCTTGGAACAGAAATGTTTTACTTTTTCATGCTAACTGTCTTATCAGAGTTCAGTGAATCCATTTCAAACTGATCTCAAGATGAAAGCTTTGTTTATTCAGAGAAATGAGAAGGAGATATTCACAACGAGAGTCACAGCGTCACATTAATGCCACTCTGATAAACTCTAAAGAATAAAGTAAAATATTTATATGAGAACACAAACTGCTCCTTCCTGCACAGGTGATCAGGTTTTTCTGCCTGCTGGGATTTCCTGGGTTTTATTGATGGTGGATTCTGTCGGTTCTTCCCGCCTCAGCAGCTGCAGCTCTGAAAATGAAACCTATGGACGGGTTTGGCTTTTCTGTGTTTAACAAATTATAGCTACTTTCTGAGGCCATCTGGTTCACGTTAGTGTTGCACAGGAGAGACAAAATGATCCCAGTTACAAAGAGCCAAGATCTCCCAAAGCATCCTGTAAGAAATGAGATACATGCTGTGATTTCACTGAGCGGGAAGCGACTCTGCAGCTGGTAGAAGCTGTGCTTACCTCGACTCTCACGTCTAGATGCAAAACTCTGGAAAAACACGAAACTGTTAGAATAAATGTTAACATTAAAGAAAACAACATAAAATGTGTATTGCTGATGAAAAACCTTTCTCATGAGGGAGTGTGACGCTCGCTGTCAGGCCATTGCAAGCCGAGTTCCTAAGAAACGTCGTCAACATCTCCGAGTCGACATCCTTCTGCCGACCTTTAGGTCAAACCGCGGAAAAAAAGAAAATATAAGTAACTTACTAGGGATGCAAGTTATTGATTACTGACTTAATCTAAACTTGATTGATTTTTATAGTCGACTGACATTTAATTTAATGAATGATTAGTTCAATTAGTTAAATTATTAGACGTTTTCTTAAAAATCTGAGTTTTCCCTGGCCTCTTTAGGCCTAAAGTTTTCCCTTTAGGCCAGGGAAAAATCCAGCAAAATATGCTGGATTTTTAAAAAATATATATTTTGTGAAACTTAAGGAGTTTGTTGAGTGTTTAGATTTCAAAACAGAACCAAATAAAGTGCATTTTTCATCCCCCTCCAGACCGTTTCTCTCTCCTGTTCTTGTATGGCCCCACCATCTTTATTTATGTATCTACTGATTTGCTTAAAGATGACCAGTGGCACCCTCTTCTGGATGGTGCCCAAACTACAACTCTACAGGAATTTATAAATATTTATTTATCTAATAAACAATTAATCACAAGTTGATGAATTGCATTCCCAAAAACAAATTACATTATTTATAACACAAACCACAATGGAAATAATTTGACCAGCAGAATATAAACATAACAAATGTATAAAAAAAAGAAAAGTGAAGTATTTGCAGTTTTAGAGGTTATTGTTTGATAAAAGGCTGAAGGTAACTTGATGTCGGGTGAGTTACTCCTCACTGTACAGCAGGAATCTGTTGAGTGAATCCTCCGAGTCGGTCTCTTTCAGAGGCGGCTCTAGTTCCTGGAAAACGATGCAGTCGCTGCAGTTGGCCCACATGCTGCTCCACAGCAGATTACGGCGCAGTGGCCTCCCTGGATTAGAACCGACACACACCAGTAAACACAGATAAGGCTCAGAGGCGGATCGTCTCTAGTCCAGATGTAAAAGAAAATCCATTTCTGCTTCATTTATCACCCAGCAAAGCTGAATATACGAAGAGTTTCTTGTCTTTTAATAAGTATGGAGGATATTATGAAATAAGTTCAAACAAATATAATTTTTGTTGTGTCCATTTAATGATTTTTCTCATTAACAATTTATAGTGGTGAGAAAGATTTTAGCTTGTTCCTTAAAGTGAACAGAAAACATTACTGTGATTTACCATTTTGTTTGTGAAATTCTGTCAGTTGTTCACCAGATATGTTTAATAAAGAAAAATATTCTAAAAATGAGATACATTTTCTCTATTGAGAAAACAATTCAAAACAATGACGTACAGTAAACCAGACGAGGTGCACAGATTGTTTCAGGCAGCTCAGGTATTTACAATCTTTTCATTAATTACTGTCAATATCTGTGGAAATCCTGGAAATATTCTGAATTACTGATTGTAAATGGTTCATTGCCTGTTCTTGTATTTCACGTTATCAAGTCCAGAGGACTCCCTGCAGTCATATTCCTCCTCGCTGTCTTCATTACAGGAAACTTTTCTGCTGCTGTGCAACCATTCAACAACTGTTAAAGTCTTATTCTGCAGCAAACACATTTTAAAAGAGGTGCAAAGTGGTCTTATTAAACCTTGACTGTAAATAAATGAGATCTTTGACTAATCTGAAGCAGCTGAAAGCATCTGCAACAGAAGGCAGTTTATGCTACACAGTAAATTCTGCAGAGTTAAATCAACACTTGCCGAGTTTATTTGGTTCTTATCAGAATTGGTGTTAATTTTACTCTTTTTCAGAGTTATTTCAACAATAGTTTGACTAATTATAACTTTTTCAAGTGTTAAAACTACTCAGTTTCTTGTTGAAATAACTCTGAAAAAGAGTTAAATTAACACCAATTCTGATAAGGACCAAATAGACTCAGCAAGTGTTGATTTAACTCTGCAGAATTTACTGTGTATTATCCAAGTTTATTATTGGATAATAGCAATCCAATAATGGTGGGGAAATCAGAGGGAACAGAGTTCCTAAATATTATGATTAGAGTGAAGAAAGATGAGTTTGAATGATAATAATAATTTAAAAAAACAACCCAAAACAGTACCCTGGGGAACTCCATGTGATGAGAAAGTGGTTCTAATGTTTGGTGCAAAGTGGCAAGCCGAACACATTCCTAAGAATATCACATTTCTACAAGCTTGAAGACCAAAACCAGCGCCGGGATTTCCCCAGCAGTTCACAATATGGTTCTAGAAAATCACATTCTTGATGTCAGGTGTTTTCTTCTTTATTCTTTCCCCTTTTTTCGGATTGTACACAGACATAAACACACCACCTCCCGTTTTAACCACCAAACCCTGACCCGTTTCCCCTCTCTGTGTCAACGCTAGTTAAAGCTGCACTGACCTTCCAGCAGCAGGCCGTCTCTCCCCGGCTGCACATGATACGTCCAGTTCTGCTTTATGCAGTCCTCTCCCCTACAAAAATAAAAAATAAAACCAAAACTCACCTATTGAGAAATACAAGAGAGAACTAATAGTTACATTTTTCAAAGAAAATCATTTTTACTTTTTCTACTGTCAGATTCCCTTTTCTGGTTTTTATTTACAAACTAAGCTGGTTTATTTGCCTTGAATAACTCCGGTTTCAATGAAGCTCTGACGCAAATTCACAGCCATAAAAGCTTTAGTTCCCTTTTTAAACTTTTGAACATCAACGCGTCCTCTGCTGCTGATTTTTATAGATGCAGTTACCTTCAGTTTTTAGATACAAAAGGCTAATCAGCCTTCACTAAAAAGCAGCTTGACAAACATTGGAGCTTATCTTGGTATTTTAGACCACCGTCTCGTATGTTTGGGTTCAACGTCCAAAGCAAAGACTGGAAGTTAAACGGATCTGTAAAGAGTTTGAGTTTAAACATCTGGCAGAAGATCATAAATGTCAGGAATCATAAGTGCTGGATTACACAATTAAATGTCCGATCAATAAAGAAATCCACTGTTGACGCACACAGACACCCCCCCCCCCACACACACACACACACACATATAAAATTCCCTTCTCACCCACCGCGGGTGGTGTTTCTTCCTCTTAGCTCGGGTCCTCTACCAGAGGCCTGGGAGCTTGAGGGTTCTGC